>RCUC01137499.1:0-27893 GCA_003697995.1 Taxidea taxus jeffersonii | reverse complement strand
ATCTGAACCAGTTTTCTAGTTGTAATTTTGAGAAAAGGATTTGCCAACCTCTTCACTCTACCACAGGCACTAGCTGGAATTGCAATAATATCCACTTATACATATATTCGTATCTTTTATTTTCTTTGGCCATTTTTGAATCAATAGGAAATGACTGTTAGGCAAAATCATTCTGTTTTAAGTGTATAAAAGCTTTGAAAGTTTGGTTATTCTCTATAATCCACTCACCATAACACCATACTAAATAGAAAATTGCCTAATTAATGATTCCTAACCCTCACCAAACTGTAAGGTCCATTTTGGTAGGAACTTTGTCTCCTCTGTTCATCAGCTATATTCCTAGGACCTAGCACAGTCTGATATATTAGAAGGTACTTAATCTTATTTTTAAGTATTTGCTAAGTAAACGAGGAAATTTCTCCTGCTGTTCTTCATCTCATGTAGGTGAGATTGTCCTAAAATAATAGTGAAAGGTCCAGGAAATGTAGAAGGCATTTTAACTAGAATATCTGCACCTAAATAATTAGTCACTGAGGTCTTCTTTGTTTAGGAAAACACTGCTCTGCCCTCAAAATGAGTGATCATTTAGCTTATTTTGGTGAACCCTAACCTTGTTTTAGAAGGCACTTAGCTGGTAATCATAGTTTTAGGAAGAAAATGTAATAGCATGGGAAAATTAGGACTTGGAATTTTGATTCGCCTCTGTTAATTGGTTGAGAGTCATTCTCTCTAGGCCTCCATTTTCTCATTTAAAGTGAGAAAATTGGACTATGTTTTATTGGTTTGCAAACATGGCTAAGCAGAAGAATCACCCATTAAGATGGTCCCAACGTTAGAATCTCCAGGGTTGAGGTACAGTAACCCGTACTTTTAAAAGCTCCAATGATAAGGGCTTTTTCTTTTTTCCTTTTCCCCTTCCTTCCTTTCTCTCTTTCTTTTCTTTTCTTTCTCTTCTTTCTTATAGTTATATAGGCTGGCAAATGGATGGCATTTGAGAATCCCTGGACTAGATGATCTCAAAGGTTGTTTTCAGTTTGAAAACTTCTCTTCCATTCCCCTCAACAAAAGTGCAATTCTCTGGACTGTGTACCCGGGATCATCCCAAACCTCTGTAGGGAGGGTAAGTCTTTGAAGATGTACTTTATTCAGGCAGCACACTGTAGGCTCTGATTTGGTTTTGTGGAGTCATACAGAACCTTGGTTGCATGTGAAATAGGAATCGGATAAAGGAAATTTACATCTTTTTTGGCTGACTGATGATTGGTAGCTGTAGAGAACTGCTAATTATCTAATAAATGAAGCTGGCAGGGTAGTTTGATCACTTTTTCTTTTCTCAACCTACAAGTGACTGTTGGATACTATCTTTGTCATTTCTCACCTTTTAGGAAAAGAGCCCTTCCCAGCATGAGTTTATTTGAAAATAAATTGAACAAGGCTTTACATGTAATGAGAGTGTATTGGGCACTGTGCACAGGTCTCTTCTTGACCTATTCCACAGTCTGTTTTCCTGGGAATAAAATGAAATAAACTTTAAGAAAAGTGTGGCAGATAACTGCCTAGACTAGTAAGTGTTTTTTGCTCAAACAGAGGCATTTGATTCCTTTTTGTCAGTGAGAAATAAAGACCCACCTAGGTCCCTAAGAGGAAAGCTGAGATCAATGTGATGGTCTGAAATGCTAGTGCTCTCTGTGTTGCTAGAGAATGTTTCCCTTAGATGCCAAAAATCCAGTATTTGCTGAATTAGACTTTCACCAGGTAAGCCTATGTGTGTGGTAGAATGCTCTCAAAGTACCAGAGATGTATTCTGTTCTCCAAGTAGAACCCCAGGCTATATTTTCCTCTCCATGGATCCTAGTGAACTTGATGCTTTTTCTAAAGGATAACAATTCTATTTTGAAAGCAGAAAATAATAAATAATTTTAATATACAATTTCCTGCTTAGTGATTTTGTCTTCTTGGAACAATGAACCACTTTGTTTGACAGAAATGTCTGATAGTGGTAGTCATTTTGATTAAATTATAATATGTGCCCTAGCAGAAATGTAATCTATCCACTAAAAATATTATATATAAAGAGAAGAACTGCATATAAAATGTTTATAGCTTTAAGTAATAAAGATCAGATACAAGATAGTATGGAAAATATTGTTAATATGGAAAAAAGAAACAGGAAAATTATTTGAAAGGAATGTGTAGAGTAAATAAAAACTGCATTAGCATGGTAGGATATTTTTCTTTTTCATACTTTCTGTAAGGTAGTTTTTAAAAATTGAAATATTACAGTGGTTAATTAAAAATGAATGCTGGGGTGCCTGGGTGACTCAGTTGGTTGGGTGTCTGATTCTTGGTTTCAGCTCAGGTCATGATCTCAGGATCATGAGATCAAGCCCTGCATTGGGCTCTTTGCTCATTACAGAGTCTGCCTGAGATTCTTTCCCTTTTCGTCTCCCTCCCTCTCTGCTCCTCCAACCACTTGTTCACTCACTCTCTTGCTTTCTCTATCAAATAAATAAATAAATAAACAAAATCTTAAAAAAAAAGTATGTTAATTGAATAAAGATCATCTAAATGGTCTGAGCACCTCTTCTCTCCTGAGCTCCATTTCCTCACATATTCCTTCAACCAAAAGTCACAAAGGGAGGGAATAAGTGCTCATATATGGGAAAAAGAGTTAGGGTGTTGAGTTGATCACAAACTTAATATGGGTCTAGCTGTCCCAAGTTTCGGTGATTTAGGGGTAGTGGACCACTAAGCACATCTATACTGTTGTACTAAGTATGAGAGCATCTATGTCACAAAGGATATTGACCAATGATATTGGCAAGGAGGAACACTGACAAATGAATGCTGAAAACATCGCTCCATCTGTTCTCTCAATCTTGCACTTAAGTGGTCATCTCTACCTATCCCAATATCTACTGCCACTACCTTGAATACCCCATTACCATTACTTATTTTGCTTTAGAACCTTAGAGCCTTTTGGTTAATCCCTATATTCTACAGCAAGCACTTTCTAATACCATCCTTCAGCCAAATGAACTTTCAAGGCATTTTTTCCCTCTTCTGTTCTTTGCTCACACCATTCTGTCTATATGGTGTGTCTGCCCTCTTCTTTGATCAGCTTTTACTCCTCTTACTTTATTCAGCTTTGTGGTCACCTATTCTATAGCATTTATCAGAAAGTGGTAAAAACTCCACAGAGTGATGTACTTTCTCAACTACTCTTTTAATGTATCCTTTTCATACCACTGTTACATTAGTAATCACACTATTTAATCACAGGATATACTTCCAATGTTTATTTCCTCTGTACCTACACACTCAACTTGTCTGAGAAAGTGACCCTACCTTATTAATCTTGGTATACTCCTATTTAATAATTTTTGATAATGAATAACAATAAGTATTTATTGAGTGAAAAAAACCATTTATCAGTTATTATATGAATGAGTGAATGAATTAATGAACTGTCAACAATTCTTTTCCAGAATAGTAGAATAGGAACCTCTGCAAATCTGCTCCTCCATGAAAGCAATGAGAACACTGGAAAAAACTGTCATAATAAACTTTCTCAGAACTCTATAAATGAACTAAAGGCTTGCAACAATCTGAGGGTTTAAGAAATATAACTGACCCTTTACAAGTCTGGGATTTTAATTTGCCAATCCCATCCACCTCTTCCTAGCTCTGCAGTCGTCTTTAAAAATAACATCCCCACAACTATGGTAGCTATGGAAACCAGCAGCCTACAAGCCAATGGGAGACATGTAATAGATTCAGAGTACCCCCAAATACCAATTCTTTGGGAGAACAGCTCCAATGAATTGTCACTATTTGACCAGACAACTCACTGAGGGGCTCTATTTTCAGGGCTTGCCTTTATTGAACTTGATGTGATCTCACTCTGTGAAAACAGCCCTATTCACACAGCATTTGTCAAATACAATCGGCGGCAACTATTTAACATTAGAGCTGCCTCAGGCAATGTTACCAGTTGGGAATAATAAGAAATTGACCAAATTCTTAAAATGAAAACCTGGAGATTGAGATGTCCATAGGAGGCTTTGAAAAGTTCTGCCATTTTCCTGGAATTCTAAAAGGTCACACACATACCAGACTGTGCACACACCCAGGAATGACCTAAGAAGTCCTGATGGTCATAATTCTGGCTAAGTTGGAAGCTCTGTGCAAGCAGGAAGTAAAGGTGAGGGTGAAGTTGCAAACTGCTTGCTGGAGCATTAGTGCACTCATGCTCCTGCCTCCTTGCTCCACGGTACCTCTACAAAGACTGGAAAACACATTGGCTCAAGGCATTTAAAAATATCTCCACCCAGTCAGTAGCTGGCCACTAACCTCACCGATTAGAGACTTCCATGGCCACACATGATAAAGAATATAGACTTTATAAAGTTACTCCAGGAAAGTCAATAAACAAAGAGATAGTGAACAACTACCACAACAAACAGCAATAATAATAGACCTGGGGAGTGGACAGAAATTGAATATTCAGAATTGGCAAACTGTATTATTTAAAATGTCCAATTTTCAACATAAAAAGAACATGCAAAGAAGCAGGAAAGTATTTCCCATTTAGAGGAACAAAACAGTCAATAGAAATTGTCCCCAAAGAAGCCAAAGAACTTACTAGATAAAGACTTCAAACTAGCTCTAATAAATACATTAAAAAACTACACCACATAGAGAGTATTAATGAAGAGAGAAATTATGACTAAGAAATAAACAGAAATTATTTTTAAGAGGACATGAAACATTTTCCAGGATAGGCAATACACTTGGTTATAAAACAAGAATTTACATGAATTAGAAATAAATGAAATCTTCCAGTCTATTTGTCAACCAGAATGCAGTTTGATTAAAAACCAACAATAGAAAGATACTGAAAATCTTCAAATATTTGAAAATAAAATAATACTCTTTTAAATGATATAGGAGTCAAAGAAAAATCAAAAGGGACATTAAAAATACTTTGAACTAAATGAAAACAAAACCAAAATATATCAAAATTTATGTGATACACCAAAATTTGTGTGATTTAAGAGAAATACAGAACACAAAAAAGCCTATATTAGAAAAGAAGGAGGGTCTAAAATAAATAGTCCAACCTTCACAAAAAAACAAAACCAAATAAAACAAAAAAAACTTAAAAAAAAGTTAAGATGAAACAAACAAAACTGAACAATAAGCAGAAGTATGGAAGTAAAACAGACTAAGGTGGAAATCAATAAAATAGGGAAATAAAAGCAATAGGGAAAAAAATCAATGAAGCCAAACTTGGTTCTTTATAAAGATCAATAAAATTTTGAGCCTTTATGTAGATTGAAAAAGAAAAGGAGAAGACACACATTACCAAAATCAAGAATAAAAAAAGGGACACCACTACCAAGACTGCAGGAATTAAAAAGGATTATAGGGAAGAATGTGAAAAACTCATGCAAAAGTAGTATATAATATTCATCCAAACACAAAAGAGTGAAGTTCTTATGTGTGCTACAATGTGGATGAACCTTGAAAACATTATGCTAAGCAAAAGCTGCCAAACACCAAAGGTCACATACTTCATAACTATAATTATGTGAAATGTCCAGAATAGGTAAATCCACAGAAATAGAAAACATAGTAGTAGTTTCTAATGGCGGAAGGGAGGAGAATGGAAAGTGACCACTGATGGGTCACTTTTTTGGGGTGATGAAATGTTCTAAAATTAGATAGTATTGGTCAACATACAACTATGTGAGTATACCAAAGGCCCTAAATTGTATATTTTAAAAGAAACAATTTTATTGTATATGAATTATTTGTTAATAAAGAAAAAGTGTCTGTGATTATAACAGAAAACTGGAGAAAATGACTCCCACCCCCCAAAAAAGACCCCAAGAGTTTTAAATTTGCTTCTCTTGAGTTTGTTTTCTGCTCAAACTATGGTTAAAACTTAACTCAAGCCATGTTATTAACCTCCTTAAAACCCTTTGAAGGCTCTCCAAGTGTGGTCTGTGGCGTTCTTGGGATTCTTACTAATATTATAGATTCCTAAACAGATTTCTTGCTAAAAATGAAGATTGCTAAAAGCTTTTAATGTCTTCGTTAGAATCTTTATTTTTCAAAACTCTCCTCTTTCAGTTCTTACGCATAGTAAAATTTAAGAACCACTCAGTTTGGTTTTGGTCTAAACTAATTTGGCTTACAGGGATTTGTATGACCTCCCATTCCAGTATTAACTCTAATTCTGTCTCCAGCTCAGCATGCTTTATCCACATCAAATAACTTTCATTTCCTTGTATGGTTCATAGACAATTCATAAGCAAATGGGCATGGCTGTGTTCTAACAAAACTTTATTTATAAAAATGTGGTTGGTCATATATACAATAGAATACTATGCAGCCATCAAAAGAAATGAAATCTTGCCATTTGCAATGATGTGGATGGAACTAGAGGGTATTACATTGAGTGAAATAAGTCAGTCAGACAAAGACAATTATCATATGATCTCTCTGATATGAGGAATTTGAGAGGCAGTGCAGTGGGTTTGGGGGGTAGGGAAGGAAAAAAGAAAACAAGATAGGATCCGGAGGGAGACAAACTATAAACTTTATCTCACAAAACAAACTGAGGGTTGCTGGGGGGAGGGCGGGTAGGGAGAGGGTGGTTGGGTTATGGACATTGGGGAGGGTATGTGCTATGGTGAGTGCTGTGAAATGTGTAAGCCTGACGATTCACAGACCTGTACCCCTGCGGCTAATCATACATTATATGTTAATAAAAGTAATTAATAAAAAATGTGGTGGGTCATATTTTGTTGACCCTGCTCTAATGAATAAAGATCTGATACTTCAAAAACAGGGTATAGAATAAATAATCCTCTGAGAAGTAGCTAAAATCTCAGCTTTAAATATATATTTGTATATTATTAATTTGAAATTTGTCTCCTTTAATGTAATAGTAGCTCTATGAGAATAAAGATTGAGTTTATTTTGTTCAGTAGTAAATTTCCTACTCGTAGGGCAGTGCTCAGTATATATTTGTTGAACTAATAAATGAAGGAACACATACTATCAGCACTGTTGCAGGAGTTGGCTCTACAATTATGAACAAGGGAAAATCAGAAAGTATAATGAGGATTTTTTTTATACGTTTTGATTATTGCTACTTTCCCAGTGGTCAGAATCATGCATGGTACATAATAAGTGCCCAATCAACATTTGTTAAATAAAAGCAAAACTGGTTGGATAAATGAATAAAGGTGGATGCAACCCTTGCCTTCATGGAACTCCGTTTGGGTGGAAGAGAGATAAGTCAATGGGTAATTACCATGAAGTATGATCATTAGATTTAAAGACATAGCACTTTAAAAGCAAATAGAATATAGCTCAGAGTTGGTGGAGAGGAGTGTCAGGGAAAACTTCTAGCATGATAGCCTTCTGAGCTAAGGATGAAAGATTAGGAGCAATTATCCAGATGACAGGTGGAAAAATGGCAGGAGGAAGAGAGGCTCAAGCAGAGAGGATAATGTGGAAAGTCCAGACAAGAGAGAGAATGTACTGAGTATGGCCAGACCACAAAGAAGTGAGAGATAAGGCTTGAGAGGAAAACAGGATTTGATAAACTTATTTTTAAAGTCATTTAAGCTTTCATTCTGCAGCCTTGTGGAACCTTTGGGTTGGGATAAAATAATATGATCATATTTGTGTTAGAAAAATTACATGTCCAGGTGCCTTGGTGGCTCAGTGGGTTAATAAAGCCTCTGCCTTCAGCTCAGGCCATGATCCCAGGGTCCTGGGTTTGAGCCCCATGTTAGACTCTCTTCTCAGCAGGGAGCCTTCTTCTCCCTCACCCTCTGCCTACCACTCTATTTGTACTTTCTCTCTGTCAGATAAATAAATAAAATCTTAAAAAAAAAAAGATGTCATATCATAGGAAGAAATTCATGGGAAAAAGAAAGGATGAAGGGACAAAATGATAATTATTTTCTAATAGCTAAAGGAAGTCCAGTGACCTGTCCAGGATGGGAATGGGTGGCCTTAGGAATGAATGAGCTCCCTGTACTTGGAGTTAAGTAAAGCAAAGGTGGATAAGCATTCATCTGAACTGAAATTTGTTGAATTAGAACACAAAAGGCTCTTTTGGCTACTTAGATTTTTGTGATTAAAGGATGAAATAAATTAAAAGAAGCATTAGAATAAGAGGAAAATTAACTTTGAGAACTGTTTGAGACCTTAGAATTTTCCTTGAGATAACAGAAAATTTAGTTGATTTAGTTATTTAGGAAGTGCTTACTGAGCTCCTTGTCTGACTCTGTTTTTGGTGCTGAGCATACAACATGGACAAAGCAGACACAATTCCTGGCTTCATAGAGACTATGGTCTGGAGCGGGACATAGACCAGAATCAAATGAGGCTGGTTCCCAGATTTCTAACTTGAACAAGGGCTAATGGGCCCAATTATTGAGATAGGAAAATTGGACCAGGAGCAGATTTTGAGAGAAGATAAATAATGTCTGCTAAGGTTGGTAATCATTGTTTTGATCCTTTCTAAAGGAGCGCATCTACTCTTTAAACATGAAGGACAATGACCCAGAAAATTCTCTTCTTATAACAAGGGATTGACATGAGGGAGTATTTGTGACTTAAGAATTATATTTGGGGGTGCCTGGGTGGCTCAGTTGGTTAAGCGACTGCCTTCAGCTCAGGTCATGATCTTGGAGTCCCGGGATCAAGTCCCACATCTGGCTCCCAGCTCCGCCGGGAGTCTGCTTCTCTCTCTGACCTTCTCCTCGCTCATGCTCTCTCTCACTGTCTCTCTCTCAAATAAATAAATAAAATATATATAAAAAAAGAATTATATTTGGTGAAATTCCTATTTAGAGAGACAATATGATATAATCAAATGCATTAGTGAAGGATTTTGTATTTTGAGAAACTCTACAACTCTCATACTATGTTTGCCTCTACTTGCATGTTTGTTTTTTTTTTTTTTTTTGAGTTATGGAAAGGCCATAAAGAATATTGATGAGTAGCATTTGACTTGAGTCTTGAAAGTTGAGTAAAATGGAGGTGTGATGTGGGGAGATTGATCACCCCAGACCATGGAGTAGCTACCTTGATACAGGAGAGAAGACTTTTTTTTTTTTAAAAAGATTTTATTTATTTATTTGACAGACAGAGATCACAAGTAGGCAGAGAGGCAGGCAGAGGGAGAGGGGGAAGCAGGCTCCCTGCCAAGCAGAGAGCCCCATGCGGGGCTCCATCCCAGGACCCTGAGATCATGACCTGAGCCGAAGGCAGAGGCTTAACCCACTGATCCACCCAGGTGCCCCCAGGAGAGAAGACTTTAAACAAGCCCTCGTTGAACATTTCTGTGAAGTTTAATAAAGTTAAGTGAGAGATGCCTTCACCCTAGCTGGGCAATTGCTGAATGGTCTGGAGATTTCAAACCATATCCAGTTGCCCATGCATAGCTGTAAATACAGATTGGACATGGCTGCTCGGCATAGGGGGCTGAGACAGGTTTGCTTGCTTGAAGCTTTTCAGCAAATTCTATAGTCCATCATGAAATCTACTCTTAATTTCACAGAAATATATTTTAAATTGTTAAAGCTATTTAGAGTTTTGTATAATCTTCCATTTGTTTGAGGAACAAAAGTATCAGCATGTAATGTAAGTGAAACTTACAGGTTTTTGTTTCAGGTAGGTGTTTAGACACAATATACATTGCAATGAGAATGGATTTAGTATTTGAGAGACCTAAACCTAAGGACTACATATGCATTACTATGTTTCTTTTCTAGTTAACAGATACCAGCCAATGCTATTCTAACCCATTAGGTTTATTCATGAAAGAATAAAAATGCTGATTCCATGGACCAAGCTATAAATAATGCTGGCTTGATGATCATGGGATCACAAGTTCTTCTATAGTGAACTAGCTTCCACTAAAGCATTCAGGAATTAGGAATTCTAAGAAGTATATTCTGATTTTGAATAACAAGGAAGCTTGAGCTTCTAAGAATATTCAACAATACACTCCTAAAATGTATAAACACTTGGTAATAACATTGTATAATAAACATTGTGTCTGATTCCTGGTTAGCCTTCAAGAAATATATATTGAGGGGTGCCTGGGCAGCTCAGTGGGTTAAGCTGCTGCCTTTGGCTCAGGTCATGATCTCAGGGTCCTGGGATCGAGCCCCGCATCGGGCTCTCTGCTCAGCTGGGAGCCTGCTTCCCTCTCTCTCTCTGCTGCCTCTCTGTCTACTTGTGATCTCTCTCTGTCAAATAAATAAATAAAAATCTTAAAAAAAAAGGAAATATATATTGAGTTAATGGTTGAATGAATGAATATGCCTTCATGTGCTTTCATCAATATTCTGCCATCTACCCAAGAGTAATAAAGCAAAATGATAGTTTTCTCAACTGAAATTGATTTTACAGTTTATTAGAAACCTAATGTAAATCTTTTTATTTTTATTTTTTAAGCTGGACTTTAAACCTAGGTTGCCTTAATTTGTACCTCCTTCTAATGTGGAGAGAACAGTATCCAATGATCTCTTTCTCTACTGAAAATGTTAGGGATTTCACTTATTACTTAATCCATGACTACAGAAATCCAAGCAAGTCCAGTCTCTGGGATTCAGTTATAGCACACCTGCAAAATTTAATGCAAAAGAATGTAGCATTTCTGGTATGGACCTCAGAACCAACTGAGTATAATTATAAAGCAGACATAAGTAACAGAAACCAGACAAGCGAAAAATCAAGCTGGTATACAAGAAAATGTGAATGAACAAACACCATTTTCGAAAAAGTACAGTTTGACAACTCCCTCTGGGGGACTCCTCCCTATTTTAAACTTCTCTACTTAGAAGAAAATTTGATGGAAAGTGGCTTGGTACTTTTCATAATGGCAAAAACCAAGTAACTTTGGTCCACATAATCTGAAAACAGGTGAATTTCTCTTCATCTTCACCTTACCCTGAATAACTGCTTTCTGTTCCCTTCCTTCCCTTCCTTCCTGCTCTTTGTTCACTGTCTCTTTCAAAAGTTCTCACTGTCTCTATGGTTGATTCTTCCTTTGTTACCTGAGTCATTTTCTCCTCCGTTTGCCTTAAAAATAAGAAAGCATGTGCAAAGCCTTTGCAAAGTGTGCTTTGTGTTTTTGTTGAAAAATTTATTTATGGCTACGTCTGACCTAGGTTACTTCGAGATTCAAAGTAGAGGTACAACCCTCCCTCTGAGGATCCTGTAGGCAACCTTACTTATGGCAGTTAAAAGCATTCTTGGATGAGAATTTCTAAAAAAAAAAAAATCCAGTCCTCGTGTTTTGTCATTTAATATTAAGTAATCCTGATGGTTGTTCTAAACTTTTTTTTTTTTTTTTTAACCTATGCCTAGATTTGAGGCTGGTTTGTCCCAGGTATTTGCACAGTCTTTAGACTGCAAATCTGGATTCTGCATATTTTTTCTTTTTTTAAGATTTTATTTATTTGAGAGAGAGAGTGAGAGAGCAAGTGAGAACAGAGGGAGAAGAAGACTCCCCACCAAGCAGAGAGCCTGCTGCAGGGCTTGATCCCAAAACCCTGGGATAATGACCTGAAGGCAGATCCCTAACCGACTGAGCCACCCAGGTGCCCCGCTCTTTCGTTTTGTGCTAACCTTCCACACTTGTTTGTTACTTCAAGGACTGACTGCCTATTTGGCCTTAGGTGTATTGCTAATGTAGCCTTTAAATGTATGTATACTTTAAAACCAGAGTTTTCTCTTTTGTTTTCAACATCGTGAATGGTATCATGGTATCGAGAGCAATATGATGTAATGGAAAAAAGCATTTGAACTCACTCAAAAGACCTAGGGTTTGAATACCATCCTTCCAGTTATCAATTTTTGACAATTTCTCTGGCTTTTAGATTCCTCAACCTCAAAATGGTGCCAATAACAAATGCCGGGTTTCATTTTTGGGAGGGATCACCTAGATTCTGATATCATGCCAAAAAAGCTCCTTTTCTCTTACCCTGTTCATCGTTCCTCCTCAAGAGGTAAGATTAGTAATCTGAATGGTCATATTCTATGACAATGATTAGTCACATTTATGCCTGTGCAGGGGTCACTATTTGTAGACAGTTGATATAGGTGTTTCTCTCTGCTGCTGCTTTCCTTCTGTTCCTGTTGCATCCATGATCTAGTACCAGGACTTCTATAGCCTATGCATACATCCTTCCCTTCTCTTCTCTATGTATTATGAAGTCTTCCTACCTTAAGCTTGGTAAGAGTATGTGATTGGTGGAAAGATGAAGCTATCTTTGACCTGGACCTAAGCTATGAGTGCCACCTTTGTTTTTGTTTTGTTTTGTTTTTAATTTATTTGAGAGAGAGCAGACCACAGAGAAAGAGAGAGAGAGAGAGAGAGAGCGAGCATGAACAGGGGGTGGTGGAAGGCAGATGGAGAGGGAGAAGCAGGCTCCCCACCGAACAAGGACCCCAACATGGGGCTCCATCCCAGGACCCTGGAATCATGACCTGAGCCAAAGGCAGATGCTTAACCATCTGAGCCACCCAGGCACCCTGAGTGCCAACTTGTTTTCAAGATAGAATCTTTTATTGGGCTATTAGACACTGTATCAGCAAAATAATCACGTGATACAACTAGCGAATCATTGAACACCATATCAAAAACTAATGATGTACTACACAGTGGCTAACTGAACATAAAAAAAAACAGTTTAGACAAAAAAAATAATAGCATGATATTTTAAGTAGATTGTTTTGCCTCTCATTGCATTTTTTTTTCTTGGGTGTATTGCTTCTTCTAGGACTTTAATCTTCTCTCATAAGGTCTCCGAGAAAATATAGACAAGAGATCAAAAGAAAGAATTTTTAACCTAAGACTGCACTAGAGACTAAAACCTCACCTTAATCCTTAGTACCTTTTAACAAGTTTTTGTGAAGATTTAGAGGCAATAAGTGAAAGCCCTTGGTATAGTCCATAATAGATGCTTAATGCATGCAAGTGTATGAATTTTGAATCTTCCCTTGAATGCTAGGGTCTTGATGCAAAAGTATCAGCATTGTCTGAGAGCTTATCAGAAAATCAGAACCTTGTTTGTACCCTGAACTACTAATTTGCATTTTAACAAGTTTCCCATGTAATTACTAGGCATATTATAACCCGGGAAGCATTGCCATAGAGTGTGTGTCCCTCATGCTGTTGGTCCTGCCCCGCTCCTGTTTGCCCCCCACAGCCATGCTGCTTCTAGCTTGGATTGCCCATAGGACTTAGGAGGATATTGTTACAAATGGCACATTTTCCATGTTAACGTAGATATTTCGGTAAAAAGTTTGAAGAGAAATCTGTAGTTGTGAAGTTCTCTTCTTCTAAAGGAGATGTGGACTAGCACACATTGAAGAGACCAACAGAAAGAAAGCACGGGCAGATGCAGAAATAGAGCTCGTCTGAGTGTGGTTTGAGACCTGTGTGGAGACATCCCCCCAGAGTGGAGAGGGCTTGGCTTCTTAATGAGCTAGCAAGTGATGGATGCCTCTCCAGAGGATCCTTTGCTTCCAAGAGGGAAAAAAGTATAATTGAACTTATAGATTGTTCTTTCTACTTTGCAGAAATGTGTGTGTGAGTTCTGAAGGATAGGAGGTCTGTTAAAAGTTCTTCTTGAGTTGGGCTAGACTGGGAGTGAGGGGGGTTATAGATTTTTGACTTGTACTTTCTTATTAATATTCATTAGATTTGTATACTATCCAATCAATAGGTGGTTTACTTTAAAATTCTGGACTTTTAATCTGTACTTTCATGTTAACTATTAGGACCTTTTTTTTTTTTTGTCTTCGATTTTCTTCCTTTCCGGGTTTTTCCCTTTTTTTGTACTAAATTGCCATAATGTATTATTAGAAGAAACTTTTTCTAAACACTCAGCATTATATATGATGACCACTGAATAAAATGCAAATCTCATGTAAAAACAGAAGTTTGGAAAGAGATCCGTGACTGCCAGGGGCTGGAGAAGGAGGCTGATCAGAGAGGGGCAAGAGAATTTGAGAGGTGATGGAACTGCCCTATATCTGGATTATGGTGGCCATTACCCAAATGTATCATTTGTCAAAATTCATACACTTCAAAACTTAGGGGCGAATGTTAAAGTATGGACATTGAACTCAGAGTGAGAGGGTTTCTTTCCAATCTGAAAGCAAATTAAAATAATTACACAGACTTCCACTGGAATGGGCATGGGGTTAGGGGTGGTGGGGGTTGGGGAGTACGATCTTACCTTCAGAGGCAGCATACTGCACTGGTTCCGGACACAGCCTTAAAGCTAGAGGGCCCGAGCTCACTCTGTAGGTTACATAATTCTCCATTGCCTCAGTTTCCTAATCTGTCTATTGAGATAACAGTGACATTACCTCATGGGGCTACTGTTAGGATTTAACAACAACAGACCAGAAGAATGGGCCCGGAAAATTTAAGGCTTTGCAAGGGGAGAAAGTCTCTGATGCGTTCTTCCGCCTCATGTCACTCTTGGTGAGGTCATCCCTGTCTCTGCTGAAAAAGAGTCTTCATCACAAACCCCCCACACGTAATGCTGCCCAGCCTGCCATAGCAGGAAGCCACTGCTGAGTAAACGCTCTGGAGTAAACCTCAGAGAGAGAATAAATCACCTTTCACGCCATGCTCCCCCCAGGTGAGGACTGAGGTCATTGCAAGAGGCATAACAAATAGTCGACATAATGTACCAAACTAATAGATTCTATAAGGAAAACTAAATGGAAAATTTTTCTTGAGTGCTAGGCATCTCTAGCTGAACAGACAGTGAAGCCGGCGTTATTATAGATGTAGTTGAATCAATAATACTTTTTCATTCATTTCTTTTTCATTTCACAAAAATGCCTATTTTAACCAGCAAAGAGGTAAGGAGATATGATCAAGGGCAATTTTTCATGCTCACATGGATTATTTTCTGGGACACATCGTTCTTCTAAATAGCCCCATTTTTTTTTTTCCCCTCTCAGAAATGTATTCAATTCTCTTCCAGCAGTGTGAATTTATCTGGAAAGCTCTGACAATCAATTAAGTAAATGAGAAAATAGAATGCTTGTAATTATGATAATCAAGCTATATGAAACCCACCCTCTTAGGTCTAATACCCACACATCTTTAAGCAATATATTAATTAAGCTCTGGATAATTGTTACAATTAGAATCAAGTTTTTATAATTTTTAAAAATCACCCAGAGAAAAAAAGGAAATATTTTAAAAATATATGCAGCTGTCAGTTTTTAATGCAATTCATTATCATGACTACATTGTCATTTCCCCGTCTGCATAAAAACAATTCCAGTATGCTTTAGTGATGTGATTTCTCATTTACAATTGGAGGAAATTTGTATGTAACACCTTTGTCAGATGTCTCCCTCTTTCTGTAAGCCAGAGGTTGGCAAACTTTTCCTGTAAAGGACCAGATAATAAATACTTCAAGCTTGTAGGCTAACAGGCAAAACTGAATCCATAAACTTACTGAAATAACAAGAAACAGATCTCCACAGTTTCTGTATTAATAAAATTAAAATATAGTAAAATAATAAGTACTTTTTTTGCAATACACATCTACTTTTTTTTAAAGATTTCATTTAGATAGAGTGAGAGAGAGCACGAGCAAGGCAGAGGAGCAGAGGGAGAGGGAGAAGCAGACTCTTCCTGAGCCGGAAGCCCAATGCAGGGCTTGATCCAGGACTCTGGGATCATGACCTGAGCCCAAAGCAGACGCTTAACCAACGGAGCCACCCAGGTGCCCTGAGAAGAGTAGAATTCTTACCGTTGGGAAACCATATTGCTTAGTTGGGGTTCAATGTTTGTGTCTCCCCTTCTTGAGTCTTTGCAAATGTTCGTCCTGAAACCACACTCAGCCTGGGGGCAGTAGTCCTAGAAGTGGTTCGCAGAGGGTAGCTTGCCAGCCTGCGAGCAGCATTCTCAACTTGAGCGTGCCCGAGACTCACCTGACTAGCCTGTTAAAATAGATTGCAGAGCCACACCCCTAAGTTTCTGGTAGGTTCCAGGAATTTGCATTTCGAACCAGTTCTCACTTGGTACGAATGCTCCTGGTCTAAGACCATGCATGTACAGCATTGCTCTTGATGCTGGTCCTTTAGAAGAATCACACTGAATACAAATCCATATATTATATGTTTTCATTGTTAACTCATGTATTTTAGCTCACCTGATGGACTTAATTGCTTGACCTCTGAGGTACAGCGGTAGTAAATCCAGTTAAATTTCCAATAACAAGTGAAGACCAATTATGCTAATTCAGGGTTGATAAGAACAGGAACTTTTGTCTCTCTCTCTCTTTTAAAGGTTTTATTTATTTATTTTTTTGACCAGAGACACAGCAAGAGAGGGAACAAAAGCAGGGGGAGTGGGAGAGGGAGAAGCTGGCTTCCCGCTGAGCACAGAGATAGATCCCCGGATCCCTGGGATCATGACCTGAGCTGAAGGCTAACTTAACGACTGGGTCACCCAGGCACCCCAGGAGCTTTTGTCTCTTAAATAGCTATTAGTCTCTTGCTTACAAAGTCAGGTTTCAGCAAGCAACACCTATTTGTCTGCTGTAGAGAATGCCTGGAGAGCATTTCTCCTCTGAGCAAACTTTTACTATAGTACGCAATAGTCCAAATGATATATGTGGGTGACTCGTAATAACGACAGTTTTGCCTTGAATTTAATATGTCCTAATTCACCAAGCACATCGTCAGTATAATGCTCTCTGAATTGTAATCTGTTGACACGTTCAACCCACGGAATTGAAAAGAGAATTTCCTGAGGCCACCAAGGGGCGAGGGAGACACCAGTTTCCTAAATCCTGAGCAGCCCGTGATCTATGGACCAAACCCTCTCCTAGTTGACTGGTTAGCCGCAGTGGGCTCTAGGGATGAGGTCTGGATGATGTGAGCTCTGACCTACATGGAGGTTGAAGAGAAGTTAATGATAAACAACAGGGCATTGGCTCATTTTAATAATCACAACCCACCAAAGGGATTCTTTCAAAAAAGAAGCAAAGTGGAAAATATGTTCTCCTTCTGTTTATTTGTCCCAATGGTTTAAAAAAAAATCAGCTTTATGGAACCACGATCTTCCTCATGACAGATGGACTTAAACATTGGCATCGTGCTTTCAATCAACAGTTTACATTTCAAGAGGAAGGTGAAGAAACTGAATGTAAAGACATCTTCAGCATCTATTCGTTGCTTTTTCAGTTTTATAACATTGATACAAAAAATAGTATTCTGATTAGCAGCTTGATTGGCAACCCATGTAACCCTAAATAGTACTACAAACCTGGAGAGTGCACTTTTACAGACGATTACGTTTGGCGAAATAGTATGTACAGTCCTCACAGAAATAAATACATAAATAATCATTCATATATAACGATATACCTAAATGTCAATTATCATCAACAAGCGTTTCTAGTAAATTACTTCTTTCATTCACAAGTTACTTGGTTGCTTATAAAAACTAGCCTCACCTTTACAGAAGAAATGACATAATCAATTCCCCAGCTAAACCCACGTATTAGGAAAGGTAGAAAAAGAATCCCAGAAGCTTTATGTAAATGTTCCATTGTGTTTGACAGAAGAGATTCGATTGAAAAACTCCTTCCTCCTTAGCTTCTCTGTTAAGAGTTTGTTTCCCCATATCATCACACAAAGGGGTTTTCTGAATTTCATCCAAATCATAAAATAATCTTCAAATTTTGATTCTCGTTATTTAAAAATATGATATTATATGTTGAGACTGGCATTTGGTCCAATATAAGAAGACTCAAAGCCACGCAAACTAGCCAGCAAAGATAAAGCTTTTTTTCCAAAAATAAATTTAAAAAAGAAGTTTTAAGGATACAGATACTAAATATTGATAACTTTTGTTATCCAATGCATAATGAACAAAACAGGTAGGGGGACAGTCAGAAGGTTTTTATAAAAATTGTCTGAAGGACTCCTGGTACAATACTGTCTGAAACATTTTATGTAAGAGAAATGAAAATACATTTAAAAATGGCTTAAATAATTGAAACCATAATTTGGCCGGTGCCAGAAAATTAAGAAAAGTAGAAAATTAGAGCTTTTTTCCTGATCTTGACTTAAACATTTTTTTTGAACATTCAAAAAATGAAGGGCAAACATGCTTTTGGCTATTGAAACACTGGACAAATGGCCTTGCCTCATCAAGCTCCATGCAGAAGAAAATGTACATAGCAAGCAGATTCTAGCTATACATACAGGGGAGAAAAAAATGCCTTTAAAATATATACATATGGTCTTTGATGACTATTTACACGTTTGTCACATGGGCACTACCTAGCATAAAAAAGTTAGGAAATAGTTCTTTAAGACATACGATGCTCCGATTTTTGCTCCCTTTGAAGATTAGGGCTCTATTTATAATGTACACACGCACATACATAGAAAACAATTCATAGATGTACATATATGACGTCTATAATGTGCGATTCCTTGACATGAAGGTGGCTTGGCTGAGCATAAGGTAAATGCAAGATGGCCGTAGAAGACACAAGCTCGATTCAGCTAGATGCCTGAAATGTGAACCAAGCACAAAGTCACGAGACTTTTCCAATGACCGGAACTCACAGCAGTTGAGGGTTGGGGGTTAGAGAGGAGCTCACTTTGTGTTGATCCATCTCTCCCCAGACTACCTAATGCTGTTTTCCAATCAAACCCGACAGTCCGGCTGACTATTTGATGAGGATGTATTGAAGGACAGGAAAACCTGTCTCATATTGCATTCTTTTGGGCTGGGGACAAGAGATCCAGTGTTGTCAAGAAAGAGGCCATGACTTCCATGCGTTCATTTTGTTTACTTGTTTGCTATCAATTTCTAGGGGGAGCTTCGAAAGGTCAAGTTAAAAGAAAAGTTATATTCTTTCAGTTGCAGGGCTGTCTTTGAATGAAAACAAACAGAAGTTTTCTAATGAATAGAAGATGTGGGATGTGTGGGTTTGCAGGGTGCCTCTTCTCCTTCTGAAGAGAGGGACTAGCTCTACCGGCCCTCAAAGTTCTTACTGAGAATTCAGATCAGTGTTTCCTGAGATCTAAGTCGATGGGATATAATACATTTTGCAAAGCATGTGATTCAATTATTGTAATATGCTTCCAGCCAGAGGTTCCTCCCCAAAGAAAGGCAGCTGCCTTCACTTTCAGCACCCTGGGAGATCAAGGCATTGCACCGAAGTAAAAACTTACTCACTGAAACCAGAGGAAATGATAGAGAAATTGAAGCTTCTCCAAACCCCTAAGATATCCAGGGAAAAGTCAAAGTTTTAGAAGAATCAGATGCAGTAATAGTTCATGTTTGATCTTTATGCTGGCAGAATTTATATTTAAGATGATGTTACTACTGATGACCATCGTTGTAACTAATTATTTTAGCATTTGGCATAATGCATGACACATTGCATTAGCACCTTTTAAACTAAGGATCTCAAAATACTTAGCAAATGCAATTTGCTCTCACAGCATCTGTGAGGTAGGTGTTTTTTCCATTCATTTTATAAATGAGCATATTAAAGCACAGCAAGGTTAAGATGCCTGCTCACATGACCCAACAAGTATGATGGTATCAAGAGAAACTGATCCCAAGCTTCTCTACATTTACTTCCCATGAACCTCAGTCACAGGGCTTCCAGAGCCCCTCCTAGCCCTAACAGCATTTGCTGCTAGAGGTACTTGATGTTGCAGATGTTAGAATATTACATCTATCAACTATAGGGCTAAAGCATTCAACAACATTGGGACCCATTGAAAGATTATCTCACAGGCTTTGCAAATGTGTGGGAGAGGCATCTTATACTATTGCTAAGCTTGCTTATGTTAATTATAATGCATACGTAAATTTGTATCGTCTCCTTGTAATTTACTGTTTTTCTGCCCTCCTACCAACATATTTCTACATATGTACCTTCTGGAGCCAAAATCTGTAAAATGCATTTAGCAACACTGTATGGAGGGAAGCAGGTGAGATTACATTTGGCAAAATCTCCTTGGAGGCACCAGATAACGTTTGTTTCAAAAGACCAAAAAAAAAAAAACTTGTTTATTTTTTTAAGTAGCATTTTATATACATTCCACCCAATGACCAGGTTTAATCCTCGGATGAATAAGCAGAGTTGTCTTCCAACCATACAGAACATTTGATTTTCAAGTTTAAATTTCCATTTATTTAGCTGCAAACTCCCTGCCAGGTCTAAGTTCATTTCTTGGTGGAACGGCAAATACTGTAGACATTACATGGCAAGAGATGTAAAAATTCAATGTAACAGCACACGCAATATTAATAATGACACCGGGTGTGTCTTCCTGACTGTATTATTTCTGAAGAGGAGTTACTTACTTTTATTTTTGCAGAGATGATATGAAGACATTACTGCGAGTCTTGGTTTCCCAGAACTAGACTTTTATCTCAGATGCACAGTATGTAAATTCTAGCCATCATTAGGATGTTGCTTTTTGAGACAAATGCAATGCCTCAGGACCTGAGACTGAAATCTGGCCCTTTTAACTCATGTATTGTTTCTATGACCAGAGCCTAACGTTTGTAAATGGGCAATCCACGAAAGAAACTAGGAGAGGGAAGCAAAAAGCTTTTTACAAAACCCCTACACCGGTTCATTTCCCCCGGTGACACCAGTAAAACACCAACACCCTAGGCCCCATTTCTTAAAAAAGAAAAGAACTGTATTTACATCAGTGCAAGTCCTAACATCTGAGATGTTTCTTGCTTGACATGTCATTCCAGATTCTGTGCATTTCTTCTGGAGAGATCTGATGCACGGTGATGACGCGGCGATATCTACACAAGCTGTAGGCCATTTTCCAGTGATTGAAGCCACTGTTCTGGAAAGGATGTATGCCCAGTTTTCGAAGACACAGCCCCACATAGACATCTTCAAGGTGAAGCAGCCTTGTATGGAGTGAGGTCTTATAAATGAGTTCAGCCACATCAGCTGAAAAGATATAGCCAGTCCCCGAACAGAAAGGTGGGTAGTTACTGTCAGGGTACAGATCCCTGGGCATGTACCACTTACTGCGGACGTCCCGAATTGGCCCACCATTGATGACATAGCCAGTAAAATACCTTCTTCTTGGCTTGGTGGAGGGTTTTAGGAGTTTGTAAATAAGGTTGTCCATGTTTACAAAAATGTCACTGTCTGTTTTCATGACATACTTGGCTTTTGAACAAAAAGTGGCCACCCATCTCATTCCCATTAATGTTTTGAGGGTAAGGTTATGGTAGGAGTCAATGAAGTCTTCCACGATGATGTCGTGGAAGATTTGGCTCTCTTGCTCCACCATCTGATTCAGAACCGGATCAGCGTTCTTGCCCAGGAGGAAGAGAGTGGCTATCTTGATCCCTTTGAAGTTGTTCTCATCCCCCCAAGTCTCTCGGATTGCCTGGCGGGCGTCAAATTCTTTGTGGGTGGTGCTGATGAGGATAACAAGGAAAGGAATGTTTTTCTCACATTTGTTGGGCTCATTTATAAGAAATTCAAAAGAATGTGGGTTTATAGGTCGAGTTCTTATGTTGCCAAAGGTGAAGTTTTTCCTGGCAACTGTTAGGTGGCTGAATGGCTTGGAGCCAGTGTAGGAAGAAGTGGGACGAGTTATACTCAGATACCAGAGGGCGCTGGCCCAGCACACAACTGTCAAAACGTAGAGACAGGAGACCTTTGAAGCCATTGTCTTGAGAGCACGTCTACTCCAAATATGGAAGAATATGCCTTCTTGGCACTAATTTTTTTTCTTCTTGCAGGGGCAGCATATTACTAATAAATACTAAAGTTCGATAGAGAAGTGTGAGTGCGGGATTGTCCATGGGTCTTAGTGGCGGTCTGGCATCTCTGCTCTTCCTTTACTTTCTTCCAAATCTGATAGAAGGTTCCATGACGCATAAATCTTCCTCTTAACTCTGCAAAATCAATAAAGTACAGTTTTCGTTCAGATTTATTTAGTCACTTTACATCCTCAAATAAATATAATAAGGGTGTTAGAATTACCCACGATAACTCAAATTGTAAACATAATCATTCATTTCCACCACTACTGAAAACTTCCTGACATGACCATTCTCTCTTTCCTTCACTGGGTAGAGGTTATTTATGTTTATTCATACCCAGTTAATAAGTATTAGATTATAAACTCCAGAGGAACATGAAGTACACTGAACATAACTAATTAAAAAAGACTTTCCTTTCTTCACAAAAGGACCTCTTTGCTGTTAAATATCTTCTGACACTGAAGTCTTCTTTCAAGCAGGAGAGGCTTACACAGGGCCTCCTATCTCTTTCCCACACTTCTAAGTCTAAGCCTTTGCTTGCTCAATTCTGATGATGTAGTCTGTTCTCAACATCCCTCTTGTTTCTCTAGCTCCATATTTGAAAATGTGTGCATGACCACTGGAAAATCTCTGCTCAAACGGTCTCTCTGGGCTCTGACTTACAATTAATTCCTTACTTTTCCTCACTTTTTCCTAACTTTGGTTCTCATGAATGTTAATCCCTAATTTTCAGTTTCCTAGGAGGCTTCATATGAAGAAGACATTTACCCTTGGGCATGGACACTATTACCCAAGGGTCCTTTCAGACGGCTGGCAGCATTCATTTTGGAGTTGATCAAAATGGTATCACATTTAGTGGTTTTCAGCAATTCACCCTGATGTTCCTTTGGTGAAATTATGCTGGCCCCCTTTCAATCCTTTTTATACAGTTACACTTGTCAGTAAACACAGCAGGAGTATAATAAGAGACACAACTGAGCTTGGGGCCACAGATCCAATGAAGATGGAAAGAACACTTTAATTGGCTCACATTAAAAAGTTGTCTTTCGGAACTCTAATTCTTTCTAGAACTTGAGCTGCTCTCATGCCAGTAAAAAATATATGCCAGGCTACAAAGTCCATTCATGTTAAAAATTGTCTCTTCCTTCCCAGTTAGAGCAAAACGAGGTAGGCCTGGAAGACAAAGATGGCAGATCATGGATATCAACTTCAACAAAGTCTGCTTCAGAGAAAACTATGCACTTAAATGGACAGACTGTGTTGAAAGAATTTAATTGGGATTGCAGATTGAAAATCAGGCTTCCAAGCACAATATTCATAATGAAATGAAAAGACATGATGGGCAATAACAGAGATAACACACATCCTCTTGTTGAAGCCAAGAGCTGCCTGTGAATATATGATCCATACGAGACCAGCAATAACTCAGTGTGGTTAAGGTTCTAACTAAATGAATATTAGAATGACTTCAAGCAGCATGACTTGAGGCATAGGCAGGACTTCATCCAACCCATAATAAGTACTCTCTAAATAGAAGCTCCAGCATCCTTGGCTCCTGAAAGAAATGTCCGCTCTAAGGTGCGCCATCGCTGATAAAAACAACGTGATGTGTGGCAAGCTTTGAAACTTTAAATAGCAAGTGAAATGAAGGGAAAAATCCCACAAAGGGCTTCTCAACTTGGAATATACAGACTGCAGCTCGATCTGAATGCCAGAGGGGTGTGAGTGAGTCTCAAGGTAGCACTAGAAACAAGACTTTCTCTGTCATTGTTCCAGGCTAGTTTCTGTTTCTTATAAGCCTGCCATTATCATCCTAGAGCCCTTGTCACTTTTCAAACGTT
This sequence comes from Taxidea taxus jeffersonii, assembly GCA_003697995.1. Taxonomy (NCBI): domain Eukaryota; kingdom Metazoa; phylum Chordata; class Mammalia; order Carnivora; family Mustelidae; genus Taxidea; species Taxidea taxus. The sequence continues at coordinate 4,190 of RCUC01137499.1, read as the reverse complement.
CCTACCAAACTGTGAGTCTTCTATTCTTAAGCTGCTCACTACTCACTGGAAGGGGCACCTCTCAAGCTCTCTTCTCGGGCCCCTACTCACATGGGGGCCTGTGAGGTAACGGAAACACAGAAGTAGAGCCCATACTCCTCCTTGAGGAACACATGGTCCAGGAGGAAAGATTTCCTGTAAATTATTAAAACAGAGAGATAGAAAATTTCCTCACGAGGCTTCGGGAGGACACAGGAGAGGTGGGCTGGTGGGCAGGGTGTGGGCGGACCAGATCGGGTCATGCAGACCACACACATCTCCACAGAGATGGAGAAAACATCTCCATTCCCATAGACTGAGATGTGAATCATACTGCTTCACCCCATCCCAGACTGAGACAACAAGTTGCCTTGGGGAAAACACCATACAAAAGTTATCTAAGCTGAGTCTTCAAGGACAAGTATGAATTATCTGGATGAAGGCCAAATATCCGAGCAGAGGGAACTACCTATGCAAAGACATGAAGTGAGAAGCACAGTGCATGTCTAGCCAGTTGTGGAGGAAGGGAAGAGGAGAGGGAGCCGGGGAGGAGGGTGGTGATGGTGAAGTTTCAGGCTCTCGAGATAAGCAGGGGGTAGATGGTGAGTGGTGAGTGGTGCTCAGAAACTGTTCTGAGCTGATCACCCATCTTTGCAATCTAAGGGGTGTAAGGGAGGATTTCACCATCACTGAGGAGTAAAACATGTCCATTAGTTTCAACAGCAATTTATTTTTCCTTATGAAGGATTTCTTTTTCCCAATGTTCTATGCCCCAGAGGAACAAGTGACAATTTGTTTTCTTTGACACGCTTCTGTGTGATTTTCTGGGGGAAGGGACTCCATAAATAACAGGTACTTGGAAGATTTAGTCAAGATCTAAAAGAAGGAGAAATGTAAGAGAACTAGGTGAGAGCATGAATAAAGTTTATATATTTAGGAACACTTTTCATAGAAGAATGAGCATTCTTTCTTAGCTAATGAACATGGCACTTCTTCCATTGTTATTTCAGGTCTTATTTTATTTTATTATTTTATTTATTTATTTTTTGTACGTTTCAGTTTAAAAGGCCTGTAGTATGTCAGATACTGGGCTATGCACTGTGTACTCCATGCCCTGTATTTTATAGAGCTTTCAGTGTTGTAAGAGAGGTACTGTCTCCATTTCACAGTTGAGAAAATGGAAACTCAGAGATATTAAGTAGCTTGCTCGACATCACACAGCTAGCAAGTGACTAAGTGTGTAGTTATCTCAAGCTTCCTAAGGCCCGTTAGGACAATGGGCAAAGTCTTGAACGGGTGAGCCCAGGGTGGCAGGGGGCAACGCACGCTGCTTGTCTCCCAGCCATCCACACATTGCCTAGTTCATTCTGGTTTGTGACACACCACATGACACCAGTTCTATGGGGATCCTTGATTATCAAAAAATGATGACTTGCCAAGAGCACATGAAAGCTGGATCCGGGGAGGCAGGGTGGGGAGAGCTGCAACTGTCGAAGGGCTTCAGAAACAAGTTGCAGTTTCCTTTCTCTGAGGCCCTGAAACACACACATGTACTCACACTCACACACTGAAAGAATCACTCTTTCTACAGACTTTTTTCAGATAGGAGGACAAAAATAAGCACAGTATTATTATTACATCCTGGCCACCAATAAATGCAAGCAATCACCAATAAAAACACAGGATTTGAAATGGGAAAAAGAACCAGCCTAGAATCTGAAGAGTGGACAAAGATAATGCGTACCTACAGGAAGGGGTGCTAGAAAGCATCCTGTTTGCTTACAACAAAATAGATTTCTCAGATGGCCAGAGAAGCACAAATATATGCCTCTGGAACAGAAATGGCAATGTACATAAAGAGAGGAGAGAGTAGCAGCAGGCTGCATTTAATTCTAAAGCATCATTTTATGTATGTTGGTTGAAGAAGTTAGTGTTGGGCAAGATGTCCATATTTTACTCCTTGAGCAATCTGAACTTGCCATGTGGCTTTCTGTGCCTCTGTAGCCTTAAGTGTAAAACAAGAGCAAAAATAACATCTACATTATTGCCAACATTATAGCTATTAGCGATCATCACTGATCCTGCCCTTATTTTATACTTAAGTTGAGCTTCTGGGAGAATTGTTGCTAGGCAGACAATTGGTACTATGATATAAAGAATGGCTTCTAATGGTGATGATGGGATTAAGTCCATTGATTAGTTCATGATTTGGGGCCCAGGGCACCAATGTCGATCGATTCTTCTAAATCCATAGGATTGTGGTCAGTTTTTTGGTCTGGCGAATATCTGACTATACAGATTGCCTACTAGAGAATCCTGTTTTCTTCCTGGAAAAAAACAAAGGCAAAAAGCCCACCAAAAAGCAAATAAAATGTCAGCTGAAAAGTTCTAGGGAAGAAGCTGAATGTCAAAAAGCAGAATCCTCTGGAGGTTCTTTCAGTTTCACGAAACTTAAAAAAGTCCCATTTAACAGACACACTAATGTATTAAAATACAACGTCGCACATGGTGTATATGTCATTCCTTTTAGCAGCCCTACTACAACCACAGACGCTGATGACACATTAACTTGTCATCCATTAAATACAAATCCCTCCAAATGGAAACATTCCTCTCTAACACTTGAAAGATTTCCTCCCTGGAGGCCTTGCTGTATCACAGACTACCTCATTCATAGAACCCGTCAGTATCTAGCCACCTTCACCTTTCAGGAAGTTAATGGGGCAGAATTTTCAATTTAAGGAGCACATGTTTCCCCTAGAAATCACATTGTCACAGAAATCACAGCTGTTATTTTGAGTAATTTATTTTTTAAAAAGCCCCTAAATGTGCCCAAATTCTTCTCTTGCATGGCCAGAAGTTAGTGCAGCAGAAAGTGGGTAGAATCTCTTGGGTGAACTGTCCATAGTTTGGGGTGTCAAGTTCATGTCCTTCTCTGTCATGGTTCAGGCAAGTACATTCAGTACTGATTTCCTGTGCCCCGGTTGCCACTGAGTTGGTGTGGCCGTCATTCCAGCTTCCCTGCACCCATGGGTAAGGCTGCTCGGGCCCCTTCTATTCCCTGGTGCCACAAGGAGTATAAGAATAACCCTAAGTTATGATTTCCCTTGGATTTCCAAACTACTTCATTTGTTTGTCAGAGACGTGCTGAACACCTGTTAGAGATGCCAGGCCTTGTTCTACCATCTGGTAAGACAGATGGGGGCTTACTTTCTAGGAAATGTAGGCAGAAAACAAACGCATGATAAATGAATACAAAAATAGGCTCAGGTAGCGGTAAGTGACGCAAATAAGTTGGGCAATGGGATAAAGACTGAGTAGAGGTGGGAGGGGAGCAACTTTGGATGAACTGGTCACTCTCTGAGACGGTGATATCTGAGCTGAGAACAAAAAGCCTAATGATCTCCAGTCTAGTCATTGAATCTTTAACTAACTTTTTGGCTCTCTGCTTGTTCTTTGGGATTAATCATTCATTAGGAGCATCCTTTTGGGTTTTGATCTCTGCTCCTCTCTTGTCTTTTGGATCTTCTTGGCTTCATGTTTCCTGGTGGTGGCCTTTTTGCCCACTCTTGAAAATGCCTTCAGCCTCTGGAGATGTGGGTTATTGGTATTAGTAGGTTATATGTATTAGTTTGCTAAGGTGGCTATAATGAAGTCCCATAAGTTGGGTAGATTTATCATTTCATAATTCTTTTTTTAAATTAATTTTAGGCAGTGATCATACAGTGCAATATTGGTTTCTGGAGTAGAATTCAGTGATTCCTCACTTACACACAACACCCAGTTCTCATCAGAACAATTGCCCTCCTTAATCCCCCTCATCCATCTAGCCCATTCCCTACCCCCCTCCCTTCATCAAGCCTCAGTTTGTTTTCTGTTGTTAAGAGTCTCTTATGGCTTGTTTCCTTCTTCCCTTTTTATTCTTTCCCCTTTCCCATATGTTCATCCATTTTCTTTCTTAAATTTCACACATGAGTGAGATCATATGGTATTTGTCTTTCTCTGACTGATTTATTTCACTTAGCATAATACACTCTAGCTCCATCCATGTTGTTGCAAATGACAAGATTCTATTCTTTTTGATGGCTAAGTAATATTCCATCATGTTTTATATATATACATACATATATATATATATATATATATGACATCGTGTTATATATATATATATA
>RCUC01137498.1:0-27187 GCA_003697995.1 Taxidea taxus jeffersonii | reverse complement strand
ATCCCAGCGTCCTGGGATCGAGTCCCACATAGGGCTCCTTGCTTGGCAGGGAGCCTGCTTCTCCCTCTCCCTCTGCCTCTGCCTGCCTCTCTGTCTGCCTGTGCTCGATCTCTCTCTCTCTCTCTAACAAATAAATAAATAAAATCTTAAAAAAAAAAAAAAAGATCATCAGGAAGAGAAAATGTACTTACAATACTGCATTGTACTTACTAGGGGAAAACCCCATGCATAATTGGACCCCACAGTTCAAATCTATGTCGTGTAAGAGTGAGCTGTACCTGTTGACTCTATGACCTTATGGATCACCCCTAAAACTATATGCTGACTATCTATCTGTTTCAACATTTCCATTGACCCTCTACACTTGGAAGAACGACTGCTCCAGGAATTAGAAACATCACAAAAGATGTCTCATCATTTGCTTTAAGAATATTGTAGCTCTGAGAAGTTCATGTGCATTCACTTTTCTCCATCACTTATTTACTGGGCCCAGCCACGTGCTCAGTCCCAGCAGGCGCCCCCTGGCAGTTGCCTACCTGACTCAGAAGCTTTTCAAGAGGACAGTCATGTATTTGATCTTGCATACTCATTTGAAAAGCAAAGGTATATTGCAGTCCTCATATGGCCTAATGACACTTAAGGGAATTCTCCTGGTCTCCTTGGAGCTAAGGTCTCCTTGGGCCTAAGTGCTTTACGTAAGGAGATGCCTTAGGCCATAGCTTTAGGTAAGTGAGCACGACCAAAATATTTTTTAAATAAGAATTATCGATAGTCATTAAGCAATCATTGGCCCTTGAGAGGTCAATGCAATGTGCAAACTTCATGAGGTCAGATTCCTAAAGAATGGAGAACAAGAAGGCAAGATTCTTGATCTTGTAGGAATACAACAGAAGAGTACAAATCATTCAGGAAGCCCAAATGAACTAAGCTTTGAGAAAGAAAAAAAAAATCAACATATAAGAGAAGATGGACAGACAAGAGCTAAGAGTAGATGGTATCATAGTAGGAAATAAATGAATTCTTTTGAGCACCATTTCTTTTTCCTGTGTGAGGTCCATGAGCTTTACTTGGGAAAGAGTTGGGAAAACATTGGTAAGGTGGAACTAACTAAGGTTTGAGTCAATAAAAGGGATAATAAAATGTTGCCCGGCTGGGCATTTAAAAGAAATTCCAGTCTTTAGGTCTGAGAATGTCAACCCTCAGGGTGGCCGAAGCAGTCTCAAATCATTGGTGGCAATCTTGGACCAATGTTAAGGAATGATGCTTTATCTCTGTTCAAAAGAAGACCAAGCTGGACCTGTCTCTAAGATCAATTAGCTTGTTATTAGTCTCCAACAAAAACTGAGAATCAATCATTGATCAGATGAATTAAAAACAGCACGTGACCAACAAAGAGCACAATCAGAAGAACATTCTCCCTGCCTGGGTTGTAAGATGAGCAGGAATAGGAAGTGATATCGACAAAGAAAATGTTTTGATTTCAGTGAGGCCTGTGACCTTGCTGGCCTTTCATGGAATTTTTGTCGATGAAATGGGGAGTCACCATGTGGCAGGCTAGAGAGCTCTAGAGTCTAACGCGGTCCTAGTAAGATGCTTCTCAGTATATCAGATGAAGGCATACTTACTGCATTTTTTTTAATTTTAATTTTTTTATTTTATTTAATTTTTATTTTTATTTAAACATATAATGTAACCCCAACCCCCTCTCCCAACACCCCTCCCCCCCACACCCCTCAGTTTGTTTTATGACATTAAGAGTCTCTTTTGGTTTGTCTCCCTCCTGATCCCATCTTGTTTCATTTATTCTTTTCCTACCCCCTTAACCCCCACCCCCATTGCATCTCCACTTCCTCATATCAGGGAGATCATATGATATTTGTCTTTCTCCGATTGACTTATTTCGCTAAGCATAATACCCTCTAGTTCCATCCATGGAATACTATACAGCCATCAAAAGAAATGAAATCTTATCATTTGCGACGACATGGATGGTACTTACTGCATTTTTTAAAGAACTAGTCTAGACAAGGGCTATATTCGCTGATAGAAACAGTATCTAAATTATCCCAAATGATTAAGAAAATTGTGAGAGAGATAAACAGAAATCCCTATATTTAGATTCAAAGAAATTAACCTCACATGAAAACAGCTTATACGGAAAACACCAGACAGTTGTAGTTCATCAAAAATAACACAAGCCACGTCACTGCCGACACCATTGTTGTGGCACCAGAATGTTTAAAGGGTGCAATGCTCCTGCACTCAGTCTGGGTCTTGGCCCCAGAATGGGCACTTGCACTTGGTAAGAAAGAGGCTAGCAGGGCAGGTGGCAGTCAGGGGGTGGGGACGGGGCAACAAGGAGGTTTGGCTCTGGGCAGGAGAACTGTCACTATCTGAAAGGCTGTCAAGAGGAATTAGGCCATCAGCCAGATATTAGCGGAAGGTGGGACAATGGTCTCAGTTCCCTTCCTCTGCTTCTGTGGGCTGCAGAAATCAAGACTCTGCTGTACTATTCTCCTCACTTAACTAAAAGAAAACAAATCATTGGGTACAGCTGAAATCCTGTGACAGAATTTCTTCTCTATGCATTTTCTGAATCTCTATCATCTGCATGATCTCCCCAGATTGAAACTCAAAGTAAGATCCATTATTTCATTCAACTTCTCTAGGCTCTTTTTTAGAAATATATTTTATGCACTTGTGCCTTAAGATTAACTTTGCAAGGTGACAAGAAGAGTAGCCACAACCTGAGCAGAAATGTACTGGGGGTGGGGGGCGTAGAGTGCTAGGCCACCAGATAGCAGTACTGGATGCTGACCCCTGGGGCATGTAGCAGTGGGAATGCTAATCTAATCCTTCAGTACCTCTTCTGAGACTCAATGTGGTCATTTAGGAAACTAAAATGAAATTGAGATCAATAATGCTTAGCTTACAGGACCGCTCTAAGATTCAAAAGTGGTAAAAAAAAAATGTAATTGTGTCTTATATATTCCATACTATCAAACAAATATAACATTAATATTTGGAGTTATTTAAGTGATATCACAGCTGGGAATAAAACCATGTCTTATGTCCAAATTTTCCTAATGGATTCAGGTCAGTCTCTAATAATGGGATGATGAAAGAAGGAAGGAAAGAATTTTTATTTTCTTTTCTTTAGATAGAGTGGGAAAGAGCACAAGCGGGGAGAGACAGAAGGAGAGAGAATCTTAAGCAGGCTCCACACCCAGCACGGAGACCTACATGGGGCTCAATCTCACAGCCCTGAGATCATGACCTGAGCCGAAATCAAGAGTCGATGCTTAACCAACTGAGCCACCCAGGTGCCCCAGGAAAGGATTCTTTTAAACAGGATTTAAAAACAGCCAATTCAAGTCTTCCAAAACTCAAAATTAAATATCTAGACAGATTAAATTAATCTTCTGCATGACATTATGACTCATCAACTTTAGAGGCAGAGGGCCTGGTTTTGAATTCTGGCTTTTCCACTTAAGAATTATGTGATCTTGGGCAACCTCTCAACCTCTCTGTGGCTCAGGTTTCTCATCAGGAAACTGAGCCTACCAACTGCACCTACATTAAATAGTTGCTACAAGGATTAAATCCAACTCTTTCAATACCACCTGACTCATAATATGGACCAGATGCTTGCTACTGTTATTAGAATTATTATTACTGTATATCATTGCTTAAAACCATCTCCATCTCTTAGGTACATGTCAAGACTTGTATACTGTCCTATTAGAGAAAATAAGAGAAGGAAAAACCTATCAAGTTCTTCCCCTACCCTGTTCTGGAAAAGCCACCTTGAGCACAGGCTGCTGAGTGTGCCTTCCATAAAGGCTGCTGCCTTTAGAACACCTTAGCAGGAGGTGCTCAGACTTAAGGAATACTGAACTATTCAGGGTAAAGAGAAGGAAATAGAAGGACCAATGGCCTATAGCTGTCTTGGGGAGAAGTCGCCTCAGAGAATTTGATGGTCCTCTCACTCCCGAGGCTGCTAGGCCAGAAAGACCTCACAATATTAATTAAGGACCAAACCGAAGAAGGTGACTTTTAGGATGCTGAATCAATTTTAGAAATGTTGAGTGACATGTCACCATATAGCTGGTTCAGAAGAGTTAATGTTAGTGGTTCACGGTAAAGCAAGTGGAATTGAACTTTGCACTGGTTTCCAAACATACGTACTTAAACAGAATAAAATCTCACATCGGGAAAACTTTGAAAACTTACAATCTGGCCATTATCAGGTCAATTCAATTTGCATTAAATTAGTACTGGTATTGATTATTTGTTCAGAGGATGATTCCAATAATTTTTGGCTACAGGAAGTGAACTGTAAGTATGTAATCTTCATAATGAGGACATACATGTACACTTAAGTTTTAAGCAACGGATATTTCTAAACTTAAACAATGATTTATTTAGAATGGAGCTGTCCAAAAGAAATATAATGCAAGCCACAAATGTAAACCTCATGTGCAACATTTTAAATTTCTGAGTAGTCACATTAAGAGAAAAGAAACAGGTAAAGTTAACTTTTAGAATGTATTTTATTTACCCCAACATATCAAAATACTATGATTTCAACATGTAGTCAATAAATAAAAATTATGATGACGTATTTTACTTATTTCTCGGGGGGAGGGTGGCACTTAACCCCAATGTGTAGGTTATGCATACAGAACACTGTAATTTGGGCTAGCCATATTTCAAGTACGCCCCAGCTACCAGTGGCTTGTGGCTGTTGTTGACAAATGGTACAGCTTCATGCTAATTTTATAGCTATAATACAGAACTGGGACATCGCTCGATTATTTTATTTATAGAAGGAAAATGGAAAATATCCTTGTGAAGTTACTGGGAGGGGAACCGTTGCTAATTTGACACATTAATCATTGGAAGATGAAAGATACTACGCTGACCTTATTAGAAGACTAAAGAGACCAAATGCCCCTTGGAAACCCAGACTGTGTATTGTAGATACTTTTGTCATAAAAATATGTGATGACACTTCCAACTCTTCAGTTATATGCACTAAAATGATTTTCTTTTTAAACATACTCTGCTGTATGGGGCATGGAAGTCACTTGGACAACCACATGCTCTAACAAGCATTGATGTACTTGAAGGCATCTACCAAATCTCCCTTCAGCTTCTCTAACAAATTTTTGTCAGTATAACCACTGCTTCATGTAGGAGTTTATGACTCCAAGAAGGATTTCTATGCAGATTTCTATGCAGTGTCCTACAGGAGGCTACGGTGTATCCTGCCCCATTTCTATGGCTCCAAGAAGGAAATCTAGGTAGATTTCTAAGCAGTGTTCTACACAATGTATCCTGCCCCAGGGAGAAATACAGATTATGATTCAGCTGATTTAATCTAAAAGTTTGATCCCATTTGGTAAACTGATAGTCTAGGTGATGTTACTTATTTCCTCCTCCTCCTCTACAGAAAGGAGAGCAATGCTAGAAAATGAAACAGTGGTGGATGGACAGGAAGCTTCCCATGAGACCTAAGAGTGGTCACGGAGGAAGGGGCGGACAAGTCCGTGGGAGCAGGTGGGAATGGCTGCTGGTGATCAAGACTTTTGGTTGTTGGGGTGATGGCTGTGGAGCAGAGGAAAAGTTCCTCGTACTGACGGGGCCCACAACTGGGAGGCAGAGTAATGGTTATATCATATGCAAGGAAGTAAAAATTGCTGATGGGATGGCAGGGGGAGGTGAAAAATAGAAGTCTGCCTGCCCAGATTCTCACTGCTCACAGACATCTGCCTTCTCTCTGCACTGTATTTCTTAAATACAGGGCTGATTCATTTCTCTCTCACTTGTGAGACGTCACAGTACTGATGCCCATTATTTCTCCTTGTTTGTGAAAGTCATAAGAATTAACAAATCTATCACACGGGACTCAAAGGTGCTTATGCATAAAGCACCTAGTATTCCGGCCAAATGGCAAGTTTAACACACTGAGGTACCACAGGGTTCTCTGCCTGAATCTAGGTGATCGCTACCTGCATCCATTACTTCCTTCACTCATTGACCATTTCTTGAGGGCTCTCTGTTAGACACAGTATGGTGTTTTGGGTTTTTTCCCCCTAAAATAGTTCCCAAAATGTCTTAAAATATCCAAAATATCGCCAAAAGGGAGAATCTGTAACAATGAAATGTTCTTCTTCCCTCTCCTGGCTGAGAATCACAATCTCTAGGAGTCTTTCTCCCTATTTACCATTCTTTGCTTTCTTCCTTCTCCTTATTAAATAATAAAGGTGAGTGTCATGCCATTCTAAAAGTGGCCAACTGTATCCACCACTGACTTGGAGCAGACAGGTCCCATGACGCTGGGGATCAGCTACTTCTTGACAGAGTGGGGACATTCTGTGCTGCTGCTGCTGTGGTTCCGAACAACAATAACCCTTTTGGCAGAGACCCCATTAGAAGTGGGGGCAGTAAGCAAAGTGTGACCATGGTAGGGAGAAAGCCCTCGTGGTCAAGAACACGGCAGAACCAACCAACGTGGATCAATAATCTCAACAAATGTACCAGCCCCTTCTGGCCACACTTTCTAGGTTTTGTCTCCTGTCCTAAAGAGCAGTGAAGACTGTCACAGGATGTCAATCATGACCAGGCCCCAAAAGGCTAGATGCTATAGTCCTGGAGACTCTCGTGATGGCTACTTCTCTACTGGGTTTTTTGGGACACATCCAACCCTTGTTATAAACTGAACCACACCCTCCACCCCCAAATTCATGTAGGGAAGCACTGACCCCCAGTGTGACAGCATTTTGAGGTGGGGCCTCTAGGCCTCAGATGAGATCATGAGGGCTCCACCTCATGATGGGATAAGTGCCCCCAGTAGGAAAGACACCAAAGAGCTTGTTCTCTCTCTCTCTCTCTCCCTCCCCCTCTCTCTCTCTGCCATGTAAGGACACAGCAGGAGGGTGGTCTTCTGCAATCCAAGCCTTCCCTGCACTCTGATGTCAGACCCCCAGCCTCTAGAGCTGTGAGAAAAACACACTTCTGTTGTTTTAGCAGCCCCCAACCCCGTCTATGGCATTTTGTTATGGCAGCCCGAGCAGACTAATAAACACGTCCAGCCTCCCTTTGCTTTAAATCATTTGGTACAATCAGAAAGGCTGCCAAGATTCTAGCAATTCCTTCACTATGACTTTACATACATTGAATTCAGATCTCATGAGATCCTCCAGCTCATTAACAAAGGAACCGGAGAGGGATGTACCTGGTACGGGGCTGCATTCCAGCAGGGCACAAAATCAATCTTTGCGGAAAACATAAAGTTGATTATTTTAAGTGGTAGAGCTTTGAAGCCCTCCTAGATTTGTTTTCTTTTAGCGCATAGTTATTTTTTGTAGGGTACTAAAGTCCATGTGAAGTCCTGTCCAAATTAAATTTCGGTTAAAGTGTCTTATGCCCAAGAGTTTCAAATTAAAGGAAATGAGAGGGAATGAATGTTGTAAAATACATATGACTTCCAGGCACATGATCTACTCCTGATGACGGGCGCGAGATGAATGGCTGGCTTGTTCCCTTGCAGCAGACCCTCTCCCCCCCGGTGAAGTTTCTCCAAGTTTCCACGCTGGTTCAGGCAGGCCGGTTTTAAGGCTGGCTCTGTTTTCCAGACCAGTCATGGGAGCACACAACTGCTTATTTTCCACATGGCCAAAGGGAACTGAACAGCTCAGGAAAAGAATCCAATTCTAATTCACAACCCAACCTAGCCACAGATACACACAGAAAACAGGGGTCTCACAACTGAAACGGCCTCCCACGCCTCCACAAACGGGCTCCAGAGCCAGCTTTCTTTATTATTGATAAGGATAACTGCAATTTTGAATCTATTTTGATTTCAGGATATTGTTGTAAGTAAAATTAACTATGTTCTTTAAAAAGTCACAGCGTGGTTCCAGCATCACGGTACGCGCTCAGGTGAGCCTGGGTCTCTCTGCCTGCAGACACAAGAGCTCTGAGGATGCTGATGAGAAGGCATGGAGGAAAATCCCAGCCAGACCACTACTCACGGCTGTTTCTGGCTCCCCGCTCTGGATGGAAAAAGGCACAATAAAACTACACTATTTTAAGACTGCAGTTTGTGTCCAGCACTAATAAACATGCCCATGCATCTCCAAAAGCTGTGTGCTCCTGCAGGCCACTCTAGCAGCAAGTGATGAACGGCCGACACCCAGTGCTACATGATGAATGTGAAAGAAGGGGAGAGAAACACCTCAGATAAGTTACCTGATTTTTATCTAACTGGGGCACGCACGCTCACTCTGCACCGACTCTGGACCTAGGGGAGTAGGTGTAGTGGTCCCACAGAGCTCTGTGTTGTCTACACCATACAGCAGAGTCCACATCCGAGCTGTATTAAGGCCACACACCGAAATCACGATCAAGTGTTCACGTTACATGTCCTCATGTGCTGCTCAAACCATACTCTGAGCCCTGCTTCTTAAAACTTCAGAAAACTTCTTTTCTGAAACCTCTTGGTCCTACCTGGGAGATCCAGCTGATCACTACTGAGATGCCATGGAGAGTCAAAACAAAGGAAGTCTTGAGTCAAAAGCAGATATCAATCCTCACGGTCACGCTTATACTAGTCCTGTAGACAGCGTTGTACATAGTAAGTGCTCAATGATATTTGATGAACCAAACTCTGGAGTAAGAAATTCCTCCAAAGGCAAATGGATAGAGGACAGAATTCATGACTGTGTATGTACTATGGAGATTTCCTTTTCCAAATCTGAACTAAGGCATATAGTCTACAAACCAAATTATACTTAGGACGACAAAATATTTGGGCTTGCTTCTGCACTGGATTCCCCCACCTCACATTAGTTTCCTCTTGCCATCTCTGCAAAGTCCCTTTTGCTACGTAAGGTCACTGTTTACAGGTTCCAGGCATTATTAGGAGGAGGGCAATACCGAGGGCCATTATCTTAGCCCTCCAATGAGCTAATCTTAATCACAGACCTTCTGATTTATTTACTTTTAAAATTGAGAACTAAAAGGAGTTATCTAGAAGGAGGAGCAGACCGGACCGTTATAACCATGAGGTTCTGGCTCCCAGGTAAAGGTTTTCCCTGCCGTCTCAATAGTTAATATCTGCTACAACCACCGTCTTTCAACAGATAAGGGCTTAGTATTGGCTAATTCTGTATTTGTCATCTCATCCATTTCAAATGAAAAAACGAAACAAAACAACAACAACGAACACAAACACCCCTACGTATACCAGTGAGTCCACACCAGGTCACCACTGGCTTCTGGATACTTGGCACACATTCAGAAACACACGTATTATCACTGTCTTCCGAAAACCATGGACCCAAATGGCTGTTTTCCAGTTGTAGGTGTTCAATAAAACTTTATTGGAAGGATGGAGGGACGGACACACTCAGGAGCCACAGGGATAAAAGTAAGCCCATCACGCCATTCCCACAGCTCTAGTTAGTTGATTTCCCCAAACTGAAGAAGTGGAATGAATCACTTCTGCAAAGAAATAGAAGAGAGCATGTAAAGCTGTGGCCTTGACCCTGGAGTAGAAGGGTTCAATCCTTCTTGTTGCCCCTGTCCCTCCCCAATTCCCCTACCTCTCTAATATTGCCAATTTCTTGGAAGTCACCAACAGCGGGGTCTGCTGTTATTCTCCTCCACCCCAGGTGCTCTAAGCTAAGGCATGAACCCTGGCAAGGAGACATCTACACTTTCCAAAAGTAGAGCACACAAGATAGGAAGAGGCCAGAAGAAGCCGCATGGATTAGAACAATGACTATTTCTCCATTGGCCTTTCTCCACTACTTCTTCACTAGCCTTCCTGCAAGAAGCTTTGCCAAGGAGCATCCTAAACATAAAGACACATTATTTTGGCTTTATCAGTATGGCTTAACCATTGTGATAAGTGGGGAATGGCTGCAAGATGTTAAATGTGGACAATGAAAATGTTCTCGACCGCTTCCTCTACCAAATTGAGGCACATTTAGCTTGAAAGGAAAGTACAATTATAAGTCAAGTCTTTGGGTGCTTCAATCAAATATCATCAGTCAAGGAAGGCCAAGGAAACAGATTCTCTGACTACTGTAGTTGGGGGTCCAAAAAGACTGCCTTGCTTGATACACTGAAGAAGTGCATTTGAGTGTGTGTGTGTGTGTGTGTGTGTGTGTGTGTGTACGCACGCATGTTGGGTGGGGTGCAGTATCACTTTGATAATAGATCACATACACCTTGGGATCTAGGAAAATTTAGCTTTGATTGTCATGCTATGTGTGCCTTTGCTACAATATCTCAGAGCATTTATTAGGGGTCTTTCGAGGGTGTTGTCCGAAATGTCTTCCTGGTAAGTGTTGATGTGCGTGGCATATGAAAGGATTAAAGGGTACGAAGACATTAAAGATGAAACCTGGATACAATGAAGATGGAGTTACAAGATAGCAGAGCTGAAATCCCAAGATAAGATGAAAATCCCCAAACGAAAGTGCTGTCAGATAAGAAAACATACACATGATTCCAAAAGGATGAGTGAAAGAAAGATGAAGATACATAGGTTTAGAAATCCCACCTCAGGGCACTTTGGTGGTGCAGTCGGTTACATGTCCAACTCTTGGTTTCAGTTCAGGTTGTGATCTCACGGTCCTGAGACTGAGCCCTGCATCAGGCTCCACACTCAGTGGGAAGTCTGCTTGAGACTCTCTCCTCACTCTTCCCTTTGCCCCCCCTCCAAAAAAAAAACAAATAAACCTTAGAAAGAGGAAGGAAGGAAGGAAGGAAGGAAGGAAGGGAGGGAGGGAGGGAAAGAAAGAAGAGAAAAAGACATCCCCCTCCTGGAGAGCAAGAAGAGAACAAGGACACCACCACTTAGCTCAGCAAAATGATACACTGTATTTATTTGTTTGTTAAGATAATTATCAATGTCAACAACAGTACAAGGGAACAGGCAGCTCTCAGAGTAGGAGTGAAAATGGCAGGGCTCTTCTGGAAACAAACGGAGCATGATGTAACAAGAACCTCTGAAACATTTATAACTTTTGGCTCTGTGATCCTACTTCTAGGAATCTATCCTAAGGAAATAACCAGCAAAACAAGGATTTATTTACAAAGATATCTGAACTTTGGGGGAAAGAAGACTAGAATTAACAAGAGAGAAAAGACTGAGCCAATTACGACAAATCCACATGGTACAATCTGATGAGGGATTTGAAAAATGGAATTCAAAGAACTTCATGTGAAATTATCATAGTACAATGTTAGATTAAAAAGCAAGATATGCAACTATCATTGTGATCCTAATTTTATATTAACAATGACATGTAAGTACAAGAGATGAGGCTAACACAGCAAAATGTTACCGTTTCATGGATCTTTGGATGAAGAGGATTTTGGCAGATTCTATTTTCTCCTTCAAAGTTACAGAGGTTTTTTCCAAACTTTTTACATAAGCATGTGTTACATTTAAAATTAGAAGATCGCCAGCAAAATGTACCAGAGCACTATAGGAATGAGGCAAAGGCAGTGGAACTTTTCTATGACCTGTGGATAGCATCTCATCTAGTCCCCAGGAGCCCCCCTAAGCTCAGGTCACAAGAGAATCCGTCCCCTATTTCCAACACCCCATCCCAAAGACTAGATAAAGAAGGAGAGAAAAGGAGGAGGCAGGTAAAGAAGGCAGGAGAAAGACAAAACAAGACAGAAACACTTAAAAGCAGAATTTTTCAATCCCACGTGCACTGGGAATCACCCATGGAAATTTTAAAAAATCTCCAAGCCTGGGTTCCATCCACGACTCGCTGAATTATCTCTGGGAGCAGGGCCCAGATGTTAGTCTTTTAAAAGGCTCTCTGGGGAAATCTAAGGTCTAAGAAACCCAGATGTAGATCTAGCGGTTTTCAAACATTAATATGAATTGAATCATCCAGAAATCTAGTTAAAACACAAATCCTCGGCTCTGCACCCATTTCCAATTGCCAAGTCTGGGGAGGGGCCTGAGAATTTGTGTCTGTAAGAAGTTCCCAGGTGATAATGCTACAGCTGGTCCAAGGACCATGCTTTGAGAACTTGGATTTGCCCTGGTGACCTGGAGTTCCACAACAGGTTCTCAGATAAATTTTAGTGACAAACCAGGTTATTATTTCTGCCCCTAAACACTGGCTTCTTTACCAAAGATGGCAAAGGGAGAATCAAGACCGAGAAAGGAAATGCCCATTCTTCGAGCAGCTACAGCAAACCAGGAGCTTAACGAAATCCTTCATGTCTTCTAGAGTTCATTCCCTCCTTTTGCAAGGAGGGCACAGCCATTGCTATCGTAGGAAAATGAAAAGTGAGATCCAGAGTAATGGTAATTTGCCAGGGACTGGCAGCTTATGAGGGGTGAAGGCCAGGATTCGACCAAGGCTTGTCAGACGTCTAAGTCCTGGCTTTTGTCCTGCTGAGAACAGACGTTCACTTGACTAAGAAAAAATCTTTCCTATAAGCAAACATCCCACTGCCTGAAAAGACAGCACTGAAACAATATGGGGGGAAAATCGGAGCAGATACGTGGTCATTATGCTCTTCCTTTTTTATTCTTACAAATCTTAGTACAGAGAAAGAAGCAATGCATTCAGTACAGGAAAACATGTGCTCACCCTGGCTTTATCACGAATTCAAACATCTTTTCATTGCCTCTGGCGGGTGCGCATCTATGTGCGTGAAGAAGGAACCCTTCAAAATCCAATCAAGTTTAAAATACACCGAATGCTAACACAGAAGAGGATTACGCTACAACAGACATCCTGCACGAGTTCCAAAAAGCCAAGCATCCAACCGTGGAAAAGCTTCTGTATACATGTGAGATTTGGCGACTTCGATTTCAGGACTTAACTAGACCCACAGCCTCCCTCCCAAAGTGTGGCCGAGTCCGCCTCCACACCCCCAGAGTACACGTCCTACCTTCTGTTCTGCCCTGGATTTCACTTGGCAGGGGAGTTCCTAATGCCTTTAAATGTGAGGGCTGTTTTGTACAAGAATGGGATGATTAGAGGGAAGAAAATTCTTCTCCCCCCTCTCTTGGCATATTCTCTTCTAAAAGGAGAACTCTGTGTTTGCTGTTGGGCAAAAAAAAAGGGGGGGGGTTGAGGGGGAAGTGATAACCTTCAGTCCACTTATGAGTCTTCACCTGTACAGAAGTTATTCTAGGTATGTTCTAGGAACACGACAGAACATTCTAGAAAAAACACAGAATAGCCCTGTCAGCACTACACTTACAGCTGCTCTGGTAATCTATTTCATTATCATTGTTCAAATCCTATGGATGCCAGTCCTCGAATCACTCCTTTGTAACCCCATGAAGACTGAAATGTCAGGTACCTCCAGCTCCAAACTTTCTTTTTACAAATGAAGGATCTCAGCACCTGCACTCTCCTGAAGATTCCTAGGCTTCAGCATGTCCCAGAAAGCCCTCAGTGCTGACTCAGAACCAACCATCCTTCTAGTGCTGAGAGACTTGGTCCATTTTTCTATTCTTGCCGTGGTTACGGCTGTTCATCTCTTTGTCTGGCTCAAAACACATGTACAAACATTCCCAACAAGCTGAAGATGGCACCAGGGGAACAGTCATGAATCAATGACTCTTTCCTTTTGCCTTTCAGCTTTGATTACAGGCAGCAATTTTCTCCTACTTTCAGCAATCTACATCAGCCCTAATTAATTAAATTATTAAACCACAATTAGTTGAGTGTAGTCTGTAAGGCGATAGCTCTGGCTCCTCTTGGAAGAATGCTTAAGAGATCCACCACAACCCAAACCTTGGTGGCCTGTAAAGTGGCTTGGAAGCATCAATTGAAAACATCTGGACTTGATCCAAATGTTACCTGGGTTTAAAAATGACTTGAAGATCCAGGTGAGGCAGGAACAGTTGTATATTCCATATTTGATCTTTCTTCTGTCTTGAGTTTTAGAATTACTCATTTTTAGCTGCCATTCTGGCCACCTGATACAAGACTACATTTTCTAGGCTTTCTTAGGGCCATGTAACAACCTCACTCTGGCCTTGTAACTATGTTTCTGGCAATAAGATGTAAGTAAAAGGGGCGCCTGGGTGGCTCAGTGGGTTAAAGCCTCTGCCTTCGGCTCAGGTCATGATCCCAGGGTCCTGGGATCGAGCCCCGCGTCGGGCTCTCTGCTCAGCAGGGCGCCTGCTTCCTCCTCTCTCTCTGCCTGCCTCTCTGCCTACTTGTGATCTGCCAAATAAATAAATAAAATCTTTTTAAAAAAAAAGATGTAAGTAAAAGTATTGTGCACAACATTCAAGGAATGTCCTTGTAAGAAATGGCCTGCCCTTCTTCCTCTCTTCGTCTGAGTAGAATGAAGATGTGATGGCTGGAGCACAAGCAGCCACATTAAACCATGAAGTGAAAGTCATATTCTCAGGATGGCAGGGTGACATCATAAACAGAGGCAAAGTCCTTAATACCACAGACCTACCACGCCAGCTTGGGACCCCTCCTATGTGATGTAGAAATAAACTCCTACTTTCTTTAAGCCATTATTCTCTTGAGCGGCCAAAACAAATCCTAAGAAACATCCAGTCATGAAAATACTTCTAAAGAAAACTTCAAAACCTCAAATGACCGGGGGACAACCTCAGTTGGAATCACAGAGATTAGGGACATGAAGGGAATCCTGTAGGACCATTCCCTACAGCTTGTTGAGATCCTGGAAACTTAGAAGGACTGGAGCTACACAGAAGTGACTATAGAAGGTCTGAGTCCTGCAGCCACACTGAGCTGAAGTGCTGGCTAGGGTTGGGAGCACTTCTGGAAGCCTGAGCCTTCCTGGTCAGGGATGGGCAGCAGCAATGCAACTGGGTCGGGAAAAGCCCCCAGCTGGGCTGCCCACCTCTACAAACACAGCAGGCCTCCTTCTGAGCCACATATTCCTACCCCAGATTCACTCCACCCTCGCCCTCTCCGCTCAGGTGATGGGCCTGCAGAAAGAAGACCAGCTTATTCAACGGGAGGGCGGGCTCATTCCTCCCAGGGAGCTAGAGTGGTTCGTCAACTGTCGCAGGCTTGGGGAGGAGGAAAGACGTGAACCTGTGTGCACCTTCCAAGCATGTGATATCAGTCACAGGTAGTGTGAAGAAAAGAGCGCTTTCCCAGCGCTGGGGTGGGGGGTGGGGCGCGAGGGGTTGGGTTCTCCCTCTGTGATCTTGTAGACATCCAGAGGCTCCCACATGCTCTCAGGGCCCCCACTTTGCTGTTTTATAAGAGCAAGCTGGTGTCTTAAGAATCAGCATCTTGAAGGTGGAAGGGAAGCTGTGCATTTTGGAATCCTTCTTGGCGATTTTAATGATCAGCATTAAGTCTGGCCATCTCTGACTTAGAAACTTGCCACGCAGTATGTTCTGTGGACCTGCAGCCTCACACTGACCAGAGATGCCAACTTTCAGTCCCTGCTCAGACTGACCGAATCACACTGTGCATGTGAACGGGATCCCAGGTGATTCTCGTGCACACTGAACCTGGCTCACATCGGTAATGTCATGACTTTAAGAATAGATTTAGTCATTGTCCTGGGACCCGATGTAAGGATTTGCCTCCCATTTTTGTTCATTTAAAAGAAAAAAAAAAGCCACTGTGGAGAAGTGATAAGTCATAACGTTTATAAAGGGCATGGCGTGAAGGGCATGAATGGCCAATGAATTCTAGCTTTGCTTTTATGATCACTATTATTATTAGCTGCCATATTCATTGCCCTCGATTTTCGCAAACTGAAGAGAACCACTGGGGGAACAGGAATTTCAGATTCTGAAGCAACTCTTTCTACTTGAGACATCTTCTTTCCAACCCCATAGCAAGCCTGCATTCTTCCACATGAACAAAAACCACTTGAAATCTTATTTTGACGGCTATGCCAAAGGCAAAAGTAAACACAATGAAAAGGCCTGGGACTCAAGGTCATCAACCACTGCACTGGACCAAGCCAATGGCAAAGCCAACCCTTTGGCCACTTTCAGGAGAAAATAGGCTTCTGACCCCGATATCACTGTTCAAGGAGATAGAGTGACATCACGTTCACGTGACAGAAAAATCAAGGGACTGCCCTTAGCTCCCTGAAGCGCTGGGTGCTCCCCGAATCCTCACGCTGGCATGCACCCATGGCCTGCAGATATGGAACAGTGGGTAAGCGCTTTTTTAAAGGGATTTAACCAAAGCTGAGCTGCGGGAAAGCTGGGGGCAGCCACAGGACACAGCCATCAGTCTGTGTCACTGGGCCTTCTTCGGAGAGGCCGACTGGGTGGGGCAACCCAACTCCCTCTTTTCCCTTCCAATCTCCCCTCCTGCTTCACATCTGGTCTTTATCAAGGGTGCTGACGGCCTGGACTTTCGGGCTCTTCTGAATAATATGAGATCCACTTTGCCATGTTCCTCTCATCTGTGTCAGGAAAAATGAGTCCATGGATTACAATTTCAAGCACCAACAACAGCTTGGGTATTTGCTCTGAGGTTCCCAGCAATGCTGCCTTTATAAGAGACTGAAGGAGGGTGAGCAAAGCCTGGGGTCTCCCATCCTGCTCCCAGGTAATAGCTTTTGTTCCCAGGGCACAATTAAGTCACTGTTGGCGTGTGTGTGTGTGTGTGTGTGTGTGTGTGTGTGTATACCCAATACATAATACCTTCCATTCTCCGGGACTAAAGAAAACAGGCGTTGGCATGAGGTGTCCACATTTTCCTTAATGAAATGAACAGCCCAACCCGAAATTCAAGTGCTAAACTTTTCAACAGCAAACAAAAGGCTCGTGTTCCAGCCCAGTCCCCTGAAACCAAGTGACTTTTCTATCAGCCTCCAACCCTGAGAGTGTTTACTTACTTATTCTTCTGTTATCAGCACGTTCAGGGGTCAGTTGCACAGGTAAGCAAGGAAAACAAATTGAGCATATGACCCTCTGGATGAAAAAACAAAACAAAAAAACCCACTGGGATTCAGACCCGAGACCCTGTGTGCTCCAGAATGGTTTCCCTCACTGGCTTATTCCCAGGATCTGGAAAATCAGGCATTTCAGACACCGGAACAGAAGATTTAGTCTTCGGAACTGAATCTTCTGAGTGGCTGCCACGAACGGTGACTGTTTTCCATCGAGAAACACGGGCGAGGCGGGTGTGTTACACGAGCTTTTCAGTCCCTACCCCGAAGCCCTCGGCTTATAGGTATGTGAAGGAAAACCTGTATTATTTATGCTCTGTGCAACTGGCTGTTTACTTGCATCACAAAAATCATAACGAGGATGGAAAAGAGCATGGCCCCATTAAAGGACAGGATTACTGGCATTCAAGCCAAGTGTTCGACAATATATAAAAAGACACACGTGGTAGATTTACATCAAAGCCACTTTGGGATATAATGAAATCAGTTCCCCAAACAAGTTTTCTTTCCTTTCCTAACCACCAACTTGTAGTATTTCTCAGTGTTAATAATTAGACAAGGCTGGAATCAGAAGGGAAGTTTCTAATACACAGAGAGGCCCACAGAGTCGGAATAAAGTCTGTCTCCTGTGAACACAGGAGAGAAATGAGGTCAGGAGTCCATATGGGCTGGGGTGATATTTGATCCACAGTGTTTACACCTGCTCCTTCCTGGACTATAACTCACAAAAATCCTTCTCTTATCACAAAATAACAACAACAGTGACAAATATTAGGAAGCTAATATTAGGAAGCTAATAAATACCAACTGGGTTCGGTAAGGACCAACACAAAAAGTATGATGCAGACTTTCAGGATAAGGGGCAAAGGAAGCAGACGCAGGAGAAACAAACTGCTTTTACTTCCTAAGTTTTCCTAACTCCTTAAGACTCAGACACACAAACATTCTGTTGCTGGGAACTGAGAGCCTAACTTTCGGAGGTCTCCAAACTATATTTTATGGTGATTTCTTCAATCCGAAAAGAAGAATTACAACGCGACTTACCATATTGGCCTAAGTTGTCTGGGGTCCTAAAAAGAACAAAGCAAAGGACTAAATAGCTCTCAGTCTTGTGTTTACAGGTGTTCAGCCCCGTGTCTATGAAGCAGCATTCCGGACAGGAAGCAAGGACACAGGATCAGCGGGCTGGAAAGCTTCTCACGGGCAAGGCCTCTGTTTAACCAGAAAGCCGTCACCACACATGGCCTGTCGGGCCCTTCTCCCCCAGCGGGAAAGAACCAGGGTGACCACTGCCTGTGTACCTCACTGACATCTGTTTCAGGAACGCTGGTTTCCCTCAAGGAGTTGTCCAAAGATGGACAGTAAAGAATTACTATCTATCAGCTGTCAATCACACAGATGGGCATACCCACTCCGGCAAGTACAAAAGGCCATTCACGACCTAAGCCCATGATCATATGGGGCAGCAAGCCTGGAGGTGGGGCCTTTAAAAATACAGATTCCAGGGTTTTCCTTATGGGCTGATTCCACGCACGAGGCAGGGCCCAGCACTGGGCATTCTCACAAGCTCCCCAGGTCCTCTGACCTGAGTAGAGAATGCAGGAGCCCAGGCAGGCCTGGGACCAATTAAATCCTCATCTCCGAGGCTGGACCCAGGGAGCAGTGGGTTTTAAAGCTCCCAGTAGATTCCCCCAGTAGCCCTGGCAGAGAACCCCTGAGGCTAACCCAAACTCTAACTGTGTATGCAAAACAAGGATGGCCTAAATGTGGTCTCTCCATCAAGACGAGCCCCTCTCCCCAAATGTCTTTTTAATCACTTCTGCAAGGTGGACCCTTCTGTTCAGGAGCTGATGTGGGTTCCTATAAAAACTCCTTTCTCAGTATGAGTCCTGCTTATCATCAACCCACAGCCGCAGCCCAGGATCAGAAGGAGCCCCTTCCTGTGGAGAGCTCCTCCTTCAAACACAGGACACAGATGACGAACGAACCTCAATTTAAAAGTGCTCATGTTCTGTGACAACCCAAAGGTATAAACTATGGCTCAGAGAGCTCTTCCTCCCCCTTCCCAAGGAATTTTAGAAAAGGATTTTTATTTTTTTTAATTTTTAAAATTTTTTTTAGAAAATGTTTTTTAAACGAGTTCTGTGCATCACCTGAAGTACATTTAGTGAGCCTCCCCTCCTGTACCCTGGCAGGCTGCCACCTTCGGGGTTCAGACCAGGAGCAGACAGGATGAGAGAAGCAGGGTTTGGCCTCAAGGCACCAGGTACCACAGTGCACGCTGCCCCTCATTTTCCCACTTTCTTCAGCCAAGGTTCACTGAAGCTGGGAGACCAGAGCATGCACAAAGTGTCACACATGAAAAAGCTTCTTCCCCATGGACTGGATTAATTAGAAACTAAATTGCTTAAAAAAAAAAAAACCCTCTTTGAAAACGCAAGCAACCCTCAAAAGAAGCTAAGCTTCATTCACCAGGGGGTGTCACTTTAACCCCCTGATCAAAACTGGAGGGCTATGTGGATGATTTTTGTTTTGAGCCACGGTGTTTTGAAAAGAACTGAATCGACTCTCAACGTTTTAAAATCTAATTCTTGGGCGCCTGGGGGCTTAGTTGGTTAAGCGGCTGCCTTCAGCTCAGGTCATGATCCTGGAGTACTGGGATTGAGTCCTGCATCGGGCTCCCTGCTCAAGTGGGGAATCTGCTTCTCTCTCTGACCCTCTCCCCTCTCATGCTCTCTCTCTCTCTCCCTCTCTCAAATAAATAAATAAAATCTTAAAAAAAAATCTAATTCTCTGAATTGCCTAGACTTAGAAAAGCTGGTAGAATAATCACATGATGCAAAATGGCAGCCCCATTTGGATGACCCCGCACTCTCCAGCTGGATGTGGGCCTCACCGTGCCCTACTGCCTTGCCTAGTCCACTTAACTACAGGCATCCGAGTTGCAAACTCTTCTTTAATCAATGACCCTAAAAGGGCAGAACTGGTGATGGGATTTGTAATCACATTTTTGGTCTTCTATTCATTAGCTGTGAGGCTAATTTTGGATGGCCACTGTCTCCTCCTGGGGATGGAGCCTCCGTTTCTTTAGCTTTACTATTCCAGTTGAACAGTGATGGCTTCTCAGGGTTTTACAAGTATTAAAAAGCACTAAATGTGAATATGAAAGTGTCTGGAAACTATAAAGCAGTATGCACATGTAAATGACAGTTGTTCAATCCATTCAAGCTGCCATTTTGAAAATGTAAGTCATGCCTGGGTGGGAACACCATGAGGGCGGTCCCAGGGGAGTGGGTCAGAGACTAATGGGAAGGCAACCTGGGGACTCTAGGTGGTAGTCCCATGAGAGCAGAGACTCTAACCCCGTGCTTAGAAGGCAAATCTGTGGAGCACAGCAAGCCCACTAGTGGAAATCAAGAGGATGCCCACTCTTGAGCTCAAACCAAGAAACTAGTTTGGGAGGCTGCAAAATGCATTCTCACCACCAAGCTTAATTCTCTCATTACTTCCCAACTGACCCAGCATCTCTGATCAAGACAAGGTCTCCTGAACCACCCCTGGTCTTTTCCCAACAGGATGAAACACAGGAGGAAGAAAGACAAGGAAGAGCTGAGACGCTAGTCCCTTATTACTTCCCCTCCCCCCCAACAGACCTTATCTTTCTCTATATTATCAGTTTAGTAGGTTATTTGCATTTTGGCAGGATTTCCCCTTTCCAGGGCCTATCAGCCGAGTCTGGAGGAGAAAGCAGATGGCCCGCTACATAGCTAATTTGAGTACATGTTCAAGACAATAATCAGTTAGACTGACTTGGCACCAGCAAGCACTGAAGGAGAGACCAGGCACTTCTCAATCCGCCATGTCCCTTCCACTTTGCCTTCACTTGCTTTGCCAATGCAAAGAGTATATCTTAATCTTGTAATTATTTGTTTTGGAAGGAACTCTGTAGTCCATCTGTACCTTCAGATAAACTACCAGCATGAATTCTGGGCACTTCTCTTTGTATTGGTAAACCATCATTAACCAGCTTTCGTGCTATTTTGCTTTTTAACCAGTCACCCAAGTGTACAAGTACTGGCTCGTGCCCTTTCCTTACAAGACCACAAGGATCTGTCCCAGGAAGGACGCTGTCTAACACCTTATGGAAACCCTCTGTATGCCAGGACATTGTTTGCAAATAAGAGAATCAGGCTGGGGGCGCCTGGCTGGTTCAGGCAGTAGAGTGTGCGACTCTCGATCTCGGGGTTGGGAGTTCGAGCCCCATGTTGGATGTGAAGATTTCTTAAAGAAAAATAAAAATCTTCAGAAAGAAAAGTAAATCAGGTTGGCCTGATATGACCGTTCCCTCGTGTTCCCTGCTTTCCTTTTATCCTTCTAAGGCCCCAGCCAGTGTATCTATCTATCTGTCCTTCCTAGTTCTTGTTCAGAACATATGTCTACAAACGGTTTTGTTTGCTCTTGTATTTATATTTCTCACCATCAGCCAGGCATTGTTTAGACTAATTCTGCAGTGAACATTACTTATATAACTGATGCCCCCCACTTTATTTTTGATAGACCCTTGATCAGAGCTTTCCTTCCCCCAAAATATTTGTTTCCTTCTATCGTCTCTTAAAATGATCAGGCTCCCTTCAATCATCATATTCTGTACTGTGTGGCCATGGGCACCACTGTCAAGGCTCATCCCTATTATTTTTCTCCAAGAACCCTGAGGACCTAGGTTACCACCAAACGTCTTTCTTGGGCATGTGAGTTCTCTTCTGTGGCACGTCCAAGAAAATGTCAAGAATCAGGACATACTGAGGAATGGTAAGAACACCTGTGTGGCCATCATGGTCAATCCCTGGGCACAAAACCACTCAGCTCAGTGGCCCAAATAAAAACCAGAACTGGCTCCCAGTCCTATGGGTTGCAGCACGGGCCAGGCTCAGCTGGGCAAGTCATCTGCACCTTGTGGTGCTGGCTGGGCTCATCCACGGGTCTGCAGGCCAGTGGGACTGGGGCTGGTGGTGCGTGCTGGCTGTCAGCTGGGCCTCTTGCTCCACAGTTGTCTCCTCTCCCAGGGAGGCTACTCAGATCATCTACGTGGTGATGAAGTTTTCCGAGAGAGCAAGGCCTAGCCTTAGGAGTCACACAACATCCCTTCCACAGGACTTGGCTCATCAGAGCAAGTCACAGGCCTGCCCCGATCCAAGGGATGGGGAAGAACAGCGGAGCAGAACTGCCAAGTTGGAGGGGCATCAGGAGGCATGGTTCCTTGGGGACCGTGAATATAACAATCCACCCGAGTGGAAAGATATGATTAGTGCCTGGGTTCACACTTTATCTGTGAGCCCCTTAAATTCAAAAGCATTCAAGGAGCTTAAAGTCCCGTTTGCCTTTGTACCCCCAATGGTGATTCCCATAGTTTTTTCCAGTAGATGCTTAATAAATTCATGTGACTTAATTACATTTTCACAAACACACATACCCATAAACTTAGGAACTGGAGTTTACCAAGAGCGAATGCACAAAGGTACAGTTCATCGAGAATAAAAATTCTCTTTTGCTTACAAAAAAATGTCAAGAAGACTCAGAAGAAGAACATGACCATTTCACAGAGAGCATCTGGCCTGAAATTCATCAAGAACAAGTCTCCAGGCGCACTGCTGCTCCTCCTCCAGCCTTCACTCCAAAGCCCATCATTTGTCAGGAAGGACATAAAAAAAAGTTTAAGAGGTCAGCGTCTGCTTTAGGTTCCATAAAAAAAGCAGAGCGAGTCATCGTGTCCAGGCAGAATCCTTTTAAAATCACTCTTTAAGCTTAATGTAGAGCAAATTGTCTTTGTTGTGCAATAAAAGCGGGCCGCTGTTTCAATCTGTCCTCCTAATTTGGGCAGCTGACAAGCTATCATTTTATGAGTTAGACTTGGCAAGATTTATCTCCTTCTGGACACTGTGTCTGAGATTAAGTGAAATAATATGGTAAGAGGTTATCTGGGCAATCTCAACTTTCTCCAGGTGTAAATAACGTAGGTTCTCGGTTTAGCCGTGACCCAGCTCCTGACCCTTTTTCTGTAAAAATATAACTCTTTACAAAGATGACTATAAAAAGATATAAAGATGACTTTACAAAGATGACTACAAAGATGGATAGCAATGCTATCCATCACGATTCAGAGTCCCTTCTACCAGCACATGGTCGGAGGGTTCCTCCATGTTCTTCAAGTGAGGTGAGGCACCGTGACTTCTTTCGGTCAATGAAATCGGAGCTGAAGCACCTGTGTTGGTTTCCAATTAAAGCTTCAAGAGCTGGTGCTCAGTGTGCCACATGCTTTCCCTTCACCAACACGACTGAGATTTTCCAGAGGGTAGAAGTTCCATTAGCTGTGGTCCTAGAGTCAGAACATGGGAGACAGAGCCTCCAACTAATTCATGTTAGCCATTGGTGTTGTTTGTTACACAGTGGGATGACTGGGCTCATCCTAACTATACTATACTATCTATACCTACAAAGTGATGGGTCATTTTAAGCAAGATGGCTCCTGATTTTAGAGTAGCTTAGATGCTAGTAACTACTCTACTCCTCATTGCCCTCTCCCTAGTCACTCCTACTTCTGTCTTCTTGCTTGCCTTGAGTTTAGGAAACTGCTTTCTTTCCCTTCTTTGCAAGAAAGCCACAGAAATTATTGGGTTAAGGGAGAGAACTTGGGGCATCTCAAGTTCCTTCCCTACAACAGGACCTTTGCCTTGACTCCTTTGATATCTGGACCATGGGACCAGATACTGACCATCTCATCCATAATTTTGACTCTGACAGGTGAAGGGTAGGCCACTTGCCTAGAGGAAGTAGCAAACCCAGGTCTCAAAGCCAGGCTGTTTGCCTGGGCCAGATCCTGTAGACTAGCCCGCCCCCCCCACCTCTGCTCCAACTAGTGCATGCACTCTGTGGAGCCCAGTTCCTGCCTGCCTTCTTCCTCCCCTGAAATCTGAACTTGGCCTTTTTTGCCTCCGTACAGCTGGTTTGTGGGCTCCTGGGCCGGAGTCTCCCCAGGAAGTTCTTTTCGCTGGTCCTACAGCTACATCTCCCAAAAGGCCAGCTCCTGGATGACCACAGCCCCCGCTTCCAGCCACTCAGAAATGAAGGTGTGATTGGACTCTCCAGTGCTCCCACTGAGCACTCAGGGGCTCGACCCAACCACCAGTTCCCACTTCCCTCCTATTAGGAGCCAGGACTTCCTACAGTCCCAATAAGCCCTGTGCCCCTTCCTTCACAGACCCACACCGAAGCACCCAGAAGGATTGAGTTACATATCTGCTCGAACCCTGGGTATCTGTGTAATCGCAGGCTCTGCAAACCAGCTGCAGGAACTCCCGCCCATCCTTTCCCACGAAGGCCCAACCACTATGAATGAGTGTCTTTATTATGCTGCAGTTTGATGAACTATCACCTGAAAGAGACCTCTTTAAGGGGCCAACCCTTTTCTCCCCTTTCGCATTTTAAAACCTATTTAAATGGGAGAATTTTAAATCCGACCCAAGCAGAGGAGTCCTTGCAGGCTGTGACTTTATCCCACACTTCTCCATGACCAGACACACAAAGAAACGGAGACCGGACAGAGATACAACACACCACCTTCCTCTCTATTTTTGGAAGAAGTTAGAGCCTGCACTCACAGGCAGCTTCAAGGGAAGCTGGCATGCTCTAGCAGCAAAAGCAAAAAAATCTAAGTACCAAGGGCAAGCCATCTGCAAGGGACCTGTGGCCCATATTCCTGGAACCATCATCAAAACCCCAAGAGGGTGGACGGTGAAGACTACCAGGAGAAAGTGGAGCTCCTGGCAGCCTGGACTCCCCTCCTCCTGACTTCCTATCAGAAACAAACTGCATTCGGGGCAGCATGGTGCTTCTCCCACACTCTGGGGTTGGGGTCAGGGTATGTGGTGACACAGTCTGGCTGATGAAAAATGAACAGAGCCCCAGTGGCACTTCCAGGAAAGCCCATCAAGGGGGCCAATGACACAAGCTTGCACCTCTCTTTGCCCTTCCCACTTCTCTCCATCTTGCCTAAACCATGGGCACAGTGGATGGAGCTCCAGTGACCATAGGGAACCTCACAGATGCCTGTGACCCCTAAGAACGGCAGGTCAGAAGCCCAGGAGGAACTTGAGTCTCCAATGGCACCGAGAGACTGCCAGGTCACACCGCCTCCCCACTCTCGTAGAGACAAAACTTTAACCTGACTAAACTACTACTCAAACTTACCCAAATGCAATG
The DNA here is from genome assembly GCA_003697995.1 of Taxidea taxus jeffersonii. Classification (NCBI taxonomy): domain Eukaryota; kingdom Metazoa; phylum Chordata; class Mammalia; order Carnivora; family Mustelidae; genus Taxidea; species Taxidea taxus. Next base: position 2,014 of record RCUC01137498.1, on the reverse strand, counting down.
CCCATCCAACCTACTATCCAAACAGGGGCATCCCCTAGGCAGGCCTGAGCAATTTCTTCTTTCTATGGAAAGTCAATGACCCAGGGAACTTCAAAGCCAACAGGGTAGTTTCCTTAACCTAAAAACCCACTCTAGGTAAACACATTTGGTACATTTCGGGGTGATGATGGGAGAAAGCGTATAGGCTTAACTCTTGTGGCTCCTAAAATATGAAATAAGCACAAACTACTCGTCATCAAATAAAATAATTGTCTAGATAGTTTAATAACATATTATATTTGGGGAGGAAAAGGAGGAACAGGTAGAAGGGTACCCAAATGTCCACCAATGCGTGACTGGAGAAAGGAAAAGTGGTATATCCACATCCAATGGACTATTAGTCAGCCTTAAAAAAGAACATCCAGGCCACCCAGTGGATAGCACAGAACATTTCCATGATAGCAGAAAGCTCTACTACACAGGCCTCGGATGGGCTCTACACTATTTACTGTACTATGATGAAAAGAAGCTTTTCCAGGCCCACGGGAACCTGGAGAGTACTAGTAAGGACGTATGAATACTAGTAAGGACCTTTAACCTCTTTCAGCCTCTGTTTCCTCTTCTGTAAGATAAGCATAGCATGAGCACCTAAGTAAGAGGGCTAAATGAGATCGTACTTGCGAGACACACATGTCTGCCCACAGTAAGGGCTCACAGCATGGTGGCTATTACTTTGGGGAGAGGGAAGGAGGTGCAACCAGTGCTTGCACGCAAACAGACTCACGTGCACTTGTGACTACTTACAGAGAGAGAACACGAAACACTTACCTGCACCATCATCCACCTTCCCCACCCCCAGGTTGTGCTAAGAAAGGACAGCACCTCCAGGAAGCCCACCAGGCATTAGGACCCGGCTTGGGCTGGTCTAGCCTCCCTCCTTCCACCTGCCTGTCAGGAATAGGAACCACGTGTGGGAACCCACATGGGTGGGTGAAGCCCAGAAGGAGCCCCTTCACAGCCCCGCGGGCCCATCGATGAGTCAAGTGGGGGATTCACAGAAGCAAAGTACTCCCCTTGTCAACAGAAAGCCCTGGGATTCCAGCCTTTCCCCACAAGGACTCTGCAGGAAGAGACAGCAGAAACCCAGAGACCAGCTCATCTCTGTCCGCAGGGTGTTTACGGGCAAAGATGGTCGTGTACCTTGCATATCTAAGATCCTGTTACATACATGCCCATGTGTGTGCAGACATATACATATGTGTGGACGCTCACATTTGTATGGATGGATGCTCGTGTGTGTGCATACTGGCCAGGGTCTTTGTGTATATACATATACACATACATTTGTGTATATACATATACATATACATATACACGTGTGTTTGAGTGTGCAGAGCATACTCAAAAGAGACTCCAAGACCCTTGATTCATTTAAGATTTTTCTGTGATTTATTAAAATATACCTCTTCATTTCTTTTTTTAGGCTAACTTTGTTTCTCCCATGGGTCTGTGGGTTTATCCTCGAGTTTTGCTGCCTGATGGTTTGCCTGGACAAAGGGGCATGACCCACTTTGTGTCAGGCCTTCCTGGGACACTTCAGGGAAGGCACTGACAGGCTGAGACCAAATGTGCAAACAGGACACCAGCCATCAGATTCTGTGACTATGACGTGAAAGCAGACAGATCACCTGTCTCCTGCACTGGCCTCCAAGGGGCAGGCTATGCAATCAACAGACGCAGGACGGCCGAACTACCATTTACCATGCTGGGCTCTTCCTCATAATTCTGTTAAAATTTAAATGAAAAATTGATCATAGCCAGGTAAGTGAAGGAAAGAAAACACTCAAAGGATTGCTAGCTCACTTTTCCAAGAAGCACACTTGGCTAAAAGAGTAGGTATTTTTAAAAACCCAATATATTTTTCCCTTAATAGATTATGTTCCAAGGAGTAATGATGCAAAAGTAGTAAGTATGGGATTCTGTAGGAAATAGAATACAATCAAGCAAAATCTAAAGACTTTGTCCCCCAAATCAT
>RCUC01137497.1:0-19973 GCA_003697995.1 Taxidea taxus jeffersonii | reverse complement strand
AGGCAGGCAGAGAGAGGAGGAAGCAGGCTCCCCGCCGAGCAGAGAGCCCCATGCGGGGCTCGATCCCAGGATCCTGGGATCATGACCCGAGCCGAAGGCAGAGGCTTTAACCTATTGAGCCACCCAGGCACCCCCCAGAGAAATTTTTCTAAGTACCTGTACCAATAAAGGCATCACCCTCTGTCTTGTCCCTCCCTTGATTTTCCTTCTTGGTACCTCTTCTCACCTGACGTGATATTATAGAATTGTTTATTCACTTATCATCCACCTCCTCCATTACATTATAATCTTCATAAGGCAGAGAGTTTGTTTTGCCCACTATTGTGTCTTCTGTGCTTAGCTAGTGGCTTGATCCTTCATCGAATGAACTAGTGAATGAAACAGGCTCCTACCAAGCGAAGAGTAAGTTACCTGCGCTGAGAATTGTAAGGCCACAGAAGAAACCGGAGGCAGGGAGCCTACCCAGAAGTCCACAGGAGATGACTTAGCATTGGCAGCAGGTGTTTGACTAAGGTGGAAGGGCCTATGCGGGGTGCTGGGGCTATCTGGTGCGGTATAGGAGGGGTCTGCAGAGGTTGATGCAGAGAACAGAAGTGATGCAAGAGGTTGTTGAAGAAGAGCGAAGGAAGGCCATGCTATGGCTGAAAGGATGTGGGCGGGGCTCCTAGGCCAGGGAACACCTTGAACATGGATGTGGAGGCCACAGACCAACGGGAAGCCTTCTTCTCTCTTGTGGGAGCCCCAAACCCCGAAACCGACCCACAGCTTCTGCTGGACCGTGCTGTCTAAGGCAAGCTTCTCCACCTCCCTCCGCAGGGTCTACACTCACGGAGCTCTGACCTGTTCACCATAACATTTTATGGGCTGTCTGTTATTTCTTCAGTGTTGCAGTTGGTTGTCTGTGTTCTCTGTGTTTCCTCATCACATTTAATTTAAAATCACTCAGGATGAGGAGCAGCGAGCCCCTTTGGGTCTTGAATCTAAGCTGTTTTCCCCAATTTGGCTTTACCTGTAATAAAGCAGATATTTGATCTCCCTCTGATCTCCGTATTTGTTTCTGCAGTCAAATGCTCTACCACTGAGCTATACCCCCACCGTATTTGTTTCTGGCTTAACACCTGGAGTTGTGATGCATTGGCCTTCTCAGAAAGCCCAGCATCTCCAGAATCAGTTGAAAATGTGGCCTCTTCTGGAAGCACCTCCTAGCAGACTCCGTGGCTGCTCTGAGGCCTGCAAAAATTTGCACCCACGCTTGACAAGGGGCTTAAGATACTGTCTTCTGGCAAGCCCCAGTAGCCTGTAGCCTGAAGCCTGCATCGGCTCCTTGTGTGTTCCCTCTGCTCTGAGCTCAGAACAGAGGCCCTGTCACCTTCCCTTAAATCCAGCAATGGAAGAGACAGTCACAGCTCCTTAGACAAGGCTAGAACAAAGGCTCTGGCAAAGCCCCAGGCCCAGTTTTGGAGTCTTCATGGGAGGCCCATCCCAGAGAATGGCAATAATACTACACCCAAGGCATATCTCTGTTCTCAAGGCTCCATTCTCCCAAGAGCCCAAGCTTGAAATGACTTTCTGGGGTTTAGGCCTTGTCTTTAGAAAATGTAGGCTTTTCCCATGTCCCCCTCCCCACCTTATATTAATACTGCCCATGTCTGGCTGCTGCTAGGCCACTGCATTGGGTCACTGACTTTGGATAGAGAAAGCCAGATGCTACTCTTAAAAACCAACCAATCTGGATCCTAACTGAGATAGGCCAAATGTAAAGACATGCTTTTCAGACAACTGAGTCATTTGAACATGGACTGAATAGTGATAGAGGATTTTGTGAGTTTTACTGGGTGGTAAATATCTGTATAGGTATTTGAAGTTTTTATCAGAAGGGCGTGTGGAAGAACTAACAAATAAAATGGAATTTGCCTCAGAATACTTTAGGAAAGTAAAAGAGAGAGATGAAACAGGGTTGGGAGAATGTTAATAATTTTTGAAGCCAGGTGATGGGTACATGGCATTTCATTTTACTGTCTCTAATTTTGTATATGTTTGAAAATTTCAATTAAAAAAAAAAAGCCAGGGCATCTGGGTGGCTCAGTGAGTTAAGCCTCTGCCTTCAGCTCAGGTCATGATCTCATGATCTCAGGGGCTTGGGATCAAGGCGGGCTTCAGGCTCTCTGCTCAGCAGGAAGCCTGCTTCCCCCTCTCTCTGCCTTCCTCTCTGCCTACTTGTGATCTCTCTGTCAAATAAAAAAGCAAAATCTTAAAGAAAAAAAAAAGCCAACCTCTTGATTTCTCCTCTCTCAAAGCTGCAAGCTAACAGATTCCCCTTGCAGACCTTGACCATCACCCCTTCATGGCATGCCCTATGCACTTTTTGTCTGAACATATTTCTTTCTACTTATCAGTTTAAGAACCCGCAGATCTGTTATGACAGCTTTGTTAATAATCCTTAGGTTTAAAAAATTTTTAAATGAATTGGCAAGGATATCAAGAGGAAGAGAGGATAAGGTGATTCTTCAAAGGTCAAAGGGATTAGGAGAGCCCAAAGGGGTCCAGCCCCTGGTCTAGGGCATGACCTTCATCATACTGAGCGAACTTTCTTGCCTCAGAAATAACCACACAAAACAGGGTGGATAAAAGCAGAAGCTTCAGGCCCCAGGCTTTGCCGACTGTGAGCAGAATTTGCCCCCCCAGGGGCCTAGCTCCAGAGCCAGACCACCCAGCAGTGGGAGTAATTAAGCTAGGAAAGGTCACCGATTCATAATTTATGTGTAAGTGTCTCAATTTAACCAGCAGCCCCCTCCTCCACTACTGCCCACCTCAGTGGAGAGGGAAAGGGGGCCATGGGAAGTGTTCCAGGCCAGCAAAGACACCTGCCTGCCTTACCTGAGGGCAGATCCCTCCTGCTGGAGTTGAGGACACTTCCGGCTGTGGGGACCTGACTGCTGTCCCGTAGCGAAGGTGTTCACTTGGAGCCTGTGACAGGAGTCCTTAGCATGGCCATCCCCTTGTATTTGAGGCCACTCAATAATCACTTACAAAGTCTAAATAATAATCATAGAGACACCATTTATTTATTACTGTAAGCTAGGTCTTTTTCAGGTATTACCATCTGACTCCTCTAACAGTTGGTTGAATTAGCCCCTTTTGTAGATGAAAAAAAATGGAAGCTGGAGAGGAGGGCAGGTGTTATATTCATTGAATTAGTCAGACTCCCAGGATTAAGCTCGATCTCTGCCATAACTCCCAGGCCCAAACCCTTAAGTTCCCCCTGGGTCTTGCCCATTACCAGTTGGTTTGGGCTGAAAGAGAGGGCTGTCTGACTCTGGGTAACAGTTTACTGGGGTCTGACTTCATATTTTTATCACAGAGGTTCTTGTGGTTTGACTACTTCATCTGAGGATGGGCAGAAACAAGGGGAAAAAAGGAAGTTTTCTGTTCTACCCTGAGTTCTTTAATCTCACTCAAGCTGCTCAACCATGTAGCACACCAACAACCCAGAAGGGCAAGTTTGACACATTCACAAGCGTAGGTGGCACTTGCCCCCAGGGGTCTGGCCTGCTTTGGGTTGACCCTATCCCTGCTGGCCTCTGAAATTCTGGGTCTGCAGCTGGGACCTCAGTTCTGGCCTCTGGACCTGGTGGTCTTTGGCTTTGGCTACTTGGTGGCCAATGCTGAGGTTAAGGTGAAGGTCAGGACCCCCGCATTCCTGCCATTTAGTTGGTGACCTCTGGGAATCCAGCTCTGGGCCTGCCCCACTGGCCCCGCCTTCCCCGGCACCTGCCCCTTCTGGCTAGAGGCTGGCGTACAGTGTCTCTGCAACCAGAGGGTGACCTTGGGGATCTGACCCCCACCCTCATTCACATGATCTAGAATTTCTTTCTCAGTAGTTCCTGAACTTTTTTTTTCTTTATTATTTTATTTTAAAGATTTTATTTCTTTATTTGAGAGAGAGAGAGAACACGAGCAGGGGCAAGAAGGAGAAGCAGGCTCCCTGCTGAGCAAGGAGCCCAATTTGGGACTCAATCCCAGGACCCTGGGATCATGACCTGAGCTGAAGGCAGATGCTTAACTGACTGAGCCACCCAGGTGCCCCCTGAGGTTGTTTTTAAAAATTGCTGGTCTGTCTTTGCACATGGAGGAGAACCAAAGAAGAGGGTTTTGTTTTCACTTGGGCAGGGCTGTAAGGGAAAGAGGTGGCTGCGGCAGCTCCCGGGGAAACTGAGGCAAAGAAATGAGGCCCCTGGTTCAAGGAAGAGGATTCCCGGGGGTATGGAGCCAATCAGGCAGCATCCACCCTGAGCTTCTCTAGAGGCACCTAGTATCAGTGCTAGGGAGATCAGAGAAGGAACACTGTAGCTTCCATGGAGGGTTGTCCCGTGGCCCCTATCCAGGTGACCTAGCCCTCTGGGAAGATGTCAGGACTTTTCCTGGAAGACCTTCAAAGCAGATGTTCTGACCACGCGGCTGTTCTTAGGAATTTCAGTCTGCAGACAGGCCCATCTCCCTTTCTGTGGTCCTCCAACTTTCCCGTTGCCTTTAGACACTTCATAGTTATGTGTTTCCTCCCTGGCAAGGAGGAATTGATCAAGTTAAAAACAGCCTCCTTCCCCACCCCAACACCACATTTTGAAACTCTCATCTCAGTTAATTCATTCAACTAGAATTGGTTGAGCACCTACTATGTATCAGGCACGAGAGCAGGGGCTGAGAATACCAGAGTGAACAGAACAGATACAGTTCTTGCCCTCACACTGCTGATGGCCTAGCCCCTCTCTGGTCTGGGAGACAGACCATCTGATAAGTAATTACCACAAGCCAGAGCGGTCAGTGAAGACAGCAGAATTAGAGGGCTCTAGGAGAGTCCGAGGGAAGGGTCCATGTCTGCATCCCGAGACTTGTGGGGGAATGAGAGGGTAGACTTTGAGGCAGACTTATGCAGGTGCTTTTTTGGACAGCAAATGGCCTTAGCAGGGTTGAAGGTAGCCAGAGGGGGCCGAGGGAAGCATTGCCTGGTTCCACTTACAACCCTGAAGGCAGTACAAGGCCATGGAAACCACCAGAATGACATCTTACTAGCTCAGATGACAATCAGTATGGCTTTCAGAGAAAGCATGATTTCCCTTTGTTGTTGTGTGGTTTGGCTCTACCAAGTTAATCCAGTGAATAATGAAAGCCCCCTCCCCATTCTGCCACCCTCCCCACCAGCCCCCATCCCAGGGAGGCACAGCTGTGTGGAAGGTGATTGGTTTTTGGCAATTTTCATGTGCAAGAATCATAAAGAATTGGCTATGAGACAAGCCAGGCTACCCAATCCACCTCCTGCTAGGGCTGGAGGCACTCATCGCTCCGTGAGGCTTCCTGCAAGCTGTGGAGCTGTGGCCTGGTCACCGCCCACGCCCTCCATGTCTGCTCTATCTAGAAGTTTCATCTGCATCCAGGCCCCTTCACTTCAGCAACCTCCTGCCCCTGATTCCTCTTCCTTAAGCCACAGGCTTCACCAATTTCCTCCTTCTTCCCTGTTCTCTTTTCCTCTTCTGCCCACCCTCTTTCCCTGGGCGGTGGGTGAGGCTGGGCTCCCCCATAATGGGCTCTGGGCCTCTCCCCATCAGGATTTTCTCAGTAGTTTCAAAACTTGCTATCGGTCCTGCAGAGATTGCTGAGAGTTCCTAACATCTCAATGGCCTCCCAGAGGGAGAGCATGTCAGAGAATCTGTCAGGTGCTTTTAGGAGAATGGCTGAAAAATCCCTCTGGGGGTTTGTGTCTGAATGTGGTCTCTGCACGTGTCTAACTGCTTGAGTGTGTGCATGTGCACACAGTGTGTGTGTGTGTGTGTGTGTGTGTGTGTGTTGTGTGTGTATAGGCGAAATAATTACCCAGAATGAAACAAAATAGGTTTCCATTGAACTTAGCTGCAGTTCCTACCAGCGGTCTAAACAAACACAGTATCACCTGCCCACAGCCCCATTACCTGGCTTGGCACTGGGAGAGTGCCCCACAGCCGAGGCAAATCAAATCTCCCTATTTCCAAGGCATTAGAGAGGGTCCCTGGGGGGCAGACCACTTTTACCTACCCCAGAGGACGAGCTGCCCCAAGGGCTACCAGGTGCCTCCCTTTTTAACCTTAGTGATGTTCTCCTCTGAGGCCAAGCTCTCCTTCCCCTCCATCCTCGTGCTTTTGTTCTCTGCCCCCTCTCCCAGCCCCATGTGCAACTTGCTAATTTGGGAGGCCTGGGGGTCCAAATCCAATATCTGACAGAGGCACCCTAGGCCCTCTTCTCCCACAGCCAGCTGGGAGGCTGGGAGGGAGAGGTCAGGGAAGAATGTGCATGCAGGGGCGAGACAGAGCAGAGAGAGGCAAAAAAGGAGGGAGGGAGTGGGAAGGAAACTGCATTCCCCATTAGCAGTGCTAATTGCACAGTAATGACTTTGTGTTATTATCAGAAATTTATCCTGGAAAACAGTCAGCTGCCCTGGCAGACACACACTTCCTCCACAGCGATGACTTGACACTTGAGAAAAATGAATGGTTTCTTCACATAAAGAAACTTTTCGCAACCCCAACTCTGGTGTGTTCACAGAGGCAAAGGAGCTGGTTCCTCCCAGCTTCCTGTAGTGACACCATGATCTCCTTGAGGGCAGAGACAGTATCTTTCTCCATTTCCCTTCTAACTGGCTGGAACTACTGGGCTCACCTGTAGGAATCCAGCCGAGACCCAGCGACGCAGAGGTGGATACTGGGGACATATGTGGGCTAAGGCTCCTCTCTCTCTCCTTGGCCCTCATCTGTGTTCCAGCCAAGAAAAATCTGCTCATTCTCCTTTTATATACATTGCAGATTTTTGCCCCAAAGCCTTGTCACAGGCTGTTTCTGTGTTCTCCAATTCCTTCCAGTCTCACCTGACTAAAATCTCAAAAACTCTCCTTCCCCAGGAAGCCTTCCCTGATTTGACCCATTTAACTCAGCTCCGATTCTTCCAGCACTCACATACTGACTTTGCACTGTTACATTCAGACATTCACACTTCTTTGAAGCTGTGGATACTTACTGAATGTGCATGAGATGGCAAGCGCTGCGGATATAAAAGTGGATAAGACACAGATCCCAGCTAGAAGAGCTCACAATCCAGTTACAGTCAACAATGTGGTGTTGCAAAACTCTACAACAAAGGTAGGCATTGTGCACAATGAACTAATAAGAAAGGGGACATCTGAGACAGCTTTGAAGTCCAGGAAGGAACTGTTCTGAGTGCTTGTATAATCAACTCATTTAAACCTCTTGGGAAGCTGGTGAGAGCGGTATTTCTATTCTCATCTCTGTGAACAAGAAGACTGAGGCACAGAGAGTCTAGTAGCTTGCCCACCATCACACAGCTACTACATGGCAGATCTAAGATTTGAACCCAGGCAACCTGGCTCCAAAGCCCACACTCTGAACCTCTGTGCTTGGTTGCATCTTATAGGAACCAGGTGGGTGATGAGAGAAAGAGGAAAGGTGCGCAGGGTGCAGAGACAAGCAATTGCAAATTTCCGTAATCTAGAGAGGGCACTGGTGGAGGAGAAAAGGAATTGCAAGAGCGAAGAGCAAAGCATGGAAGTTTGGGTGGAATGTGAGGATGAGAGACAGGAATTATCACTCTGAGAGCACAGCACAGGCAACCTAAGGGATTCCAAGTGTGTGGAGAGAGGAGGCTAGATAGATGGACAGAGGCCAGGTCTGGAAGGGCCTTGAATGCCATGTATGAGACAGTCAACCTCAACCTGAAGGCCTCTACAAAGGATTTTAAATGAGAGGGTGACATAATCACATTACCCCATTAAGAAACTGTCATGATCCAGAAAAGGAATATTGAGTGCCCGAGCTCAATAGGGATGGGAAGTGATAGGGATGGGAAGGACAGGGGTTCAGACATTTTATTTTATTTTTTAAAAGATTTTATTTATTTATTGGCAGATAGAGAGAGATGGAAAGAAAGAGAGAGCACAAGAAGGGGGAGCAGCAGGCAGAGAGAGAGGAAGAAGCAGGCTCCCAGCTGAGCAAGGATCCTGATGTTGGGCTTGATCCCAGGACTCTGGGATCATGACCCAAGCTGAAGGCAACCGCTTAACTGGCTGAGCCACCCAAGCGCCCCCAAACATTTTAGAGATAAAATCAGGAGGATTCGGTACCAGGCTGAATGCGGTAGATAATGGAGAGGGAAGAATCAAGGAGGGCTCTGAGGTTTTTAGTTTAATTTGGTTTAGTTTTGACCTCCTTTAAGAAGGTGGAGCAGATTCGTGAGGGAAAATATGAATTCTGTGTTGGCTGTAGGGGATTCGGGAGGTCTGGGGTAAAGGTGTTCAAATGGGAATTTGGAAATGCATGCATAGAACCACAGAGGGACAGAATCAGGAGTGCTGAGGGTCTGGGCTCTGGACTGTCTGGGTTCACATTCTGGCTCTGTCACCGGTCCCTGTAACCTGCAGATAATTACAGGCTTACTGTGAGGATTTAATGCTATTGTCCCCATGAAGCAAGCAGGGGAGATCCTGGAACAGAGTGTGTGCTTGGTAAATGTGCAGCAGTACTGCTAGTAACATTAGTATTATTTAGGGTTTAAAGCCTCCAGAGTGGATGAGATCACTCAGAATATGCAGAGACAGAAGAAAGAAGGGATGAGAGCTGAGCCTGGGAGAAGATGGAAAGGAGGGGTGGAGACGGGGGGTGGTGATGGGGGGAGTGAGAGCATCAAGAAGGGAGGGAAATCCAGAGAAAATCATGTCACAAGAGAGAATTTCACAGTCAGATGTGGGCGATGGCAGCAAAGAGGTCAAAGAACTCCTTGAAAACCAATTTCACGTGTGGCCTCTCTCTGTTGTGCACCCTCCCTCAGGACAGGGTCTGTGTACTCAGGGTTCCGCACGCCATGTGTGACTGAAGGTGGGTGCGGAAGGGCCATCACACGGGGCCACTTCTCCTGGGACTGGCATGGCACTGGGTCCATCCAGGACCTCTGTAAATGCTCAGAGAGTGAATGAATGATGTGGAAGGACAGGCTCGGATTCTGGCTCTGTTGCTTGCCAGCTGTAACCCCCAGTCCGTTCTTTTTAGCCTCTCTGCAACCTCACCACCAAAGTTTGGATAAGATAAGAAGCATCTGTCCGCTCCTCAGGGATGTTGTCTGAATCGAGGTAACAAATGGGAGAGTGTTGTGTCAACTGTACCACACTTCACAAATGTATGGGAATCTTAATAAAGGTTGGGGAATGGCTCATTGAAACCACTTCCTGTACTGCTAACAAACAGCAGAGATATGGGTAAGTCTTGGGGGCTGGGATGGAGAAGGGTTTTTGCTCTGTAGACGGGATAGGGGTTAACATTGGAGGAACCAATTTATTCTTCCTGGGGCCTTCAGTCCCTCAATTCCACAGAGGGCAGCAGGCCACCAACCCAAACATCTTCTGCTGATTCCTCTTGTTTGCATTCCAGTGAAATCACGGATTAAGACTTCCTCGTTTCGACAGAGGCCTTTTGGATTTGTCATTTTAATTAGTTTTGGCATTTTATCTGGTTTCTTTTCATTAGTGCAGCACTCAGAGCCTTGAGATGGCAAACTCTCTCCAGGCTCCTTGGGGAGAATTCTGGTCTTTGGGGTCCTGGTCTTATTGGAATCTTGGCTTGGCCTTTTCCTGGAAGCTGGGCTCTGGACCATGGAATGCAACCCAGATGCTGCAGAGACTCCCTGAGCTGTCCTCTGAGGAGTCCTGTCTCTGTCAAGAGACAAGCATGTCCCAAGCCATGAAGCTGCCTGGCCCCAGCCCTGGGTTTTATCAATGACACTATCTGTTCCCTAGAGCAGTGACTGGGCCCAAGATACAACTGGGGTGGCTAAGGTCAGAGGCCCAAGAGCTTTGTAATGAGATACAGGAGTAAATCTTTCACTCTTCTGTAATTTATTTCCAAATTTTTTTTATTTTAAAGTCAATTTAAAAGTATTATAAATGTTTTTGTAAAAGAAGAAAAATTATTCATATCCTCATCATCCTTCCCAGTACAAGGAGGGGGTACTAACCAGCTACTAGAAGGTCTAGATTCTATCCCTCTGCTGTCTCCTAGATTGGGTGGCCAGGACCACTCACTTCATTTCCCCATTTGCCAAATGGACTTTTACCATCCACCCATTCTGTCTCTCAGGGTTGTAATAAGATTAAATGAGTTTCCTGGGATGCCTGGGTGGCTTAGTTGGTTAGGCACCTGACTCTTGATTTTGGCTCAGGTCATGATCTCAGGGTTGTGAGATGGAGCCCAAGTTAGGCTTTGCAATGAGCATGGAGTCTGCTTGAGATGATCTCTTTCCCTCTCCCTTCCCCCCTCCCACCATCATAAAAGGAAAAGAGAGAGATAAATTCCCTCTTGGCAATGTTCAGGGACTTGCCTAATGGAAGAATATGGGTGAAGCTCTGGACAGTGTTACTCATGGATGTCCCTCTAGGATCTGAGAGACAGAGAGAGGACAAGAACCATCATTTAACACCTGCTATGAATAAGTCACAATATATTAAATGCTTAACCTTACTCATATAACCCTGTACACTATAAATAGGCCTTATATGCCCCATTTTACAGATGAGGAAGTTGAGGTTCAGATTGCTAAAGTATGGCACCTAAAGTGAGAGAGCTGGTAAGTGATAGAGCCAGGATTTGAACACAAGTCTGTCTGACTCCAAAACTTGTGCTTTTTATTCTTCATAAGGTCAGTGTGAAGAGGAACACACTTGGCTTCCTTCCTAGCTCTTCTCCTCCAATCATTCTCATTTCTCAAGTAGTACAGAGAGAGCCCTCACACACCACAGGTACTCAGGTACAGCTCTAAAACTTTCAGGGATGATGTTGCCTTCTGACCTTGAAGTTGTCTCTGTTCCCACAGTCCCCGACCTGCCGGAGGCAACAAAGCCAGTCCAGTCTTCCCAAGTCTGATCTGGAGCACTGTGCCTAAGCAGAGAGCACAGCTCAGAGATGAAACCTCTGAAATGAGGAAGGAATAAGACAGAGGCAAATGTACCCTGGCTCAGGAAGTTTGAACTATTAAAGACCTTTCTTAGAATAAAAGCAAGACTGGACTCTCAGAAATACCTGGGCATTGATGCAGGGCTTTGCAATGTCCTTTGCACCTTTTCAAGCAAAGAGGAATTCCTGAAAACTCTTCTGACGGCTTGAATGGCATGGTTTACAGAAGTCACCCAGCTTTAGCCAGAGTTGCTATGTTGGCAAGGGGTTGGGAGTCAGGGGGTGACATCTGCTGGAAATGCTGATAAAGCTGTTCTGGCAGAAACCGCATAGGGATTCCATAGCAGTGTTTGTTTTAAATAATGATATAAAATATTCCCAATCCCCAATATAGAACATCAACTTAATTCTCCACCAGTAATGAAACAGGTTCAACTGATATCTCTTTTCCTAGAGTAAATTAAAAACCCAGCCCAAAGCATCCACATGTCTCACTAAGCAGGAGATGGGGGAGGTGGGGACAGGAGATCAGGGGCCCTCAAGGTTGGGTCAGAGTTCTCTTGGCTCCAATCCACCTGACAAAACCGTGAGCACGCTTGTATCTTTTTCTCTCTGTCTCTCCATGTACGTCAGACAATCTGGCTGTGAACGTCAGACTGCTCCCTTTACATCTCTGCTGGGGGCTTGGGGGGAGGAGGGAATGGGGAAAAGGCTCCCTATTTAGAAATTGCATTGAGATGGAAAGACAATATGACACATCGACTCATGTCAAAGGAGCTCATTCTTCTCGCCTACAGCATTAGCAATTTCTTACCGAGGTTTAATTTTTTTTTTTAGAAATTATTTTGTTTTAATTTATTTTATTTGTAGCATAACTCAACAGGCCATTGCTGCTCAGAGCAGACTAGGGGACCTGTCCAAGGGCAGTTGGGCCACTGCCTAGAAGACTTGGGGTGGGGGCAGGGGATGGGCGCTTTGGCTATTTCCGAGGAAAGGAGGGCAGAGAAGTGGGATGCTCTGGTTTCTGCTTCAAATCTCCTCTCCTTCTGCATCCCACCCCACCTCCAGTTCCCCTCCCTGCTTCTGAGCAGTCTGACCTGGGGACTAGGGGCCCAGATTCAGGAAGCTCCAGTCACAGTTGAAGATGAGAGGAGAGCAATGGGGGAGGGGAAGCCCAAAGCGAGTCTGGACACCCTCTTCTCTAGAGCCAGGAAAACTGTTCTTCTGCCCCTCTCTCCTTTCCCCACTCAGCTCCTCCTCCCCATTCTCTTCATGTAAAATCCTAAAATGTTGCTGCTGGAAGGAGCCTCTAAGAGATCCTCATCTGGCTTCATCATCTTACAAATAAGGACACTGACACCCTGACAAGGGACAAGACTGCCCCGTGGCTGGTTTGATGCACCAGTCCTGGAACCCAGCCTCCTGGGGCCCAGCCTAGTGCCCTTGTTTGCCACCATGCAGTGCTGTTTCTGCTCCTCCTTCTCTCCATCCACCCCTCAGTCGAACTCGGAGGGTCTTTCTCTGGTAGATAGCCTTAGGGGCAACAATTCTATTTCTTTCTACCTCCTTCCCTTTTCAGATCTGGGTGGGACCTTGGGAATCGGAATTTAGTCTCTTCATATGGGAGTGGGCTTGTCAGGGAAAGGGGTTTTAGAGAGGAAGAGTTCCCACATTTATATGTTTTTTTGTTTGGTTGGTTGTTTGGTTGTGGCTGGTTATGTGAGCACAAATATCAGCAGGTATCAGCATTAACCTGGGGGGCAGGGAGAGAAGGCAAAGAAGACAACTAAGGTGGATTTTTTTCCCCCAATATAAGGAAAAAATGATTCTCTTTTATCTCTCTGAATGAGTGCCTCTTTATACGTGTATGAGTCCCTCTGTCCCTCTTTCCCTGCTCTTTGTATCTCTTCTCTATCTCCTATATTTGTCTCTGTATGTCTCAACCCTCGGCCTCTTTCTCTTGTCTCTCTGTTGCTGTTTATCTCTGCCTCTTTCATTTCTGTCTCTTTCATACACACTCATTCACACACTCGAAATTCAATAGTTATTGACTGACCTGGGAGCCCCAGCCCCTTCCCGCAGCCCTGTCAGAGCAGAAACTCCTCCCTGTTCTGTTGAGAAATGCCAGGTCCAGAGCTGCTGGGGCGCCAGAGAAGCCGCAGAACCGTTTGCCTACTGTGGAGGCTGAATCCAGGAACAATGAGAAATTATCTGTTAATTCTCGGCTCCTGCCACCTGCTCTGCTCCAAACAGGCTCCTTTGCCTTCAGTTTAGATGCAAATTCCCCCACTCGTTGTAAAGCAAAATATTGATTTCCCTGCATCACAGGCCTGGGCCCTCGGAAGGTCCTGTGCTTTTTCATTCTCTGCAAAGGCAAAACAAGGCTCTTTGTTCTGCGAATTTCCCCAGGAACTCGGGAGGGGGAGGGAGAAATCGCCGCGGAGTGACAGAGTTGCCATAAACATGGGCAGAGAGCAGTTCTTCTCCATTTGTATTTTACGTAAACACAAACCTGCTTTCTCAGAAACTGCTAATGAGCATGTAACAAGGGGGCCTCCCCGATGCTGAGTTCTGTATTGAGTGGGGGAGCAGGAGATGACAAGGCTTCTGGACTCCTCAGGTGGGTTCGTGAAGGGGGGGGGGCGAATGGGGACTCCACAGCCTCCCCTGTTCTTGGAACAGCAACTGAGTACCTCCCTCAGGAAGACGGTCTGGATCGCATAGTGTCCCCGGGATCACGCTTACTCGGTCCCTCCGGCCTGAGTTTCTAGCCTTCTCCCATCTGAGGCTCGGGAGGTTAGGGTGGAAGCTCTGAACCCGTCACAAGTGCCCATCCCCCCACCTTCCCTAACCCTCCGCCCACGCTACGATTGTACCAACTGGGCCTTCAGCACCGTGGACAGAGCCACGGAGCCCTTCCCGAGAGCAAAAACCTGGTTAAGCCTGGGTCCTCTGAGGCCTCAGCTTGGCCCTCTGTACTCCCGGCACTAGCAGCCGGGGGCTCTTCAGTCCAAGGGCCAGCTAGCGCGGCTGGCGCAGATGGCGCATGTGGAGACCGCCAGGAGCTGGAGCTCCGAATCTCCTCCCTCTGGAACGTGAGTCACCGCCCGAGCCACTTCCAATTAGCGTGATAATTAGAAGGAAAGACCCTCCTCCCCCACCCGCCACCCGGGTACACACCAGCCCCGCGGCTTCCGGAGGCTCCTGCTAAAGTTTCCTTCCCTGCTCGGGGGAGGCAAAGGGACCTGAGTCTGGATCTTCGGGTGAGCAGCACACGGGAAGGGGCCCCCACCGGCCGACAAGCCGAGGACGCGCGACTTCCGTGACAGGGCCCCCTGCAGGCCCGCGCCAGTGGCGGCCCATAGACCACCAGGGCTGAGTGAAGTGCCTCCGAGCCCCTCCGCCAACCTGTTCCTAGACCGCACGCTCCAGTTCCTGGAGGGGAAGTCTGCCTTAAGTCTAGCCTCAACCCTCCCGTTTAGTTTTCAGGCTTTCTGGCCATGGCTATGCTAATAGCAAGACGCATCATCTCCGGTGGCGTTGCACCGCTGTGCGGAGATGGGTCTGGCGGGAACGGAGCTCCCTCTTGCCCCCCATTCCTATTTGCGAGAAACTTTCCCCTCCCGTTGCCATGGAGAGAGACGGTCGCTGCCTCCCGTTGCCATAGCAACGTGCGGGTACCGTGGACCGCAGGATTGCGGGTCTCAGAAAGTCTTTCTGCAGTTCAAAAAGCCCCGCAGTTAGGGTCTTCTGCCTCCGAAGCTGGGACTTGGGGCTAGTCTGACTAACTTCTCCCGTTAGGAACCTTGGCCAAGGTTCTCCTACTCCCAGCCGGGTCATTCTTCTTCTTTCAATTTCGTTGCCACTTGTGTGGAATGTGGCAATTTACCTAGCGTTTTCACGAACACTATCTTTATATTCCCAGGCAGTCCTCCTCATCATTATACCCCTTTTACAGAGTGGGGGAATTGAGGTTCAGAGAGGCCAAGGTCACACCAGGCAGTGGAGGTGGAGTCAGATGCCAGGCCCTTTCCTGGGCCTTGCACCCTCCAGGGTGCTGGACAACCGGGCTCCCCTGCCTCGAACCCCGCCGGGACTCAGACCTGTCCCTGGGTGTAGAGGGGGCGGCCGTGAGGCGCCAGACTTGCCAGCTGCCGCGGGATGCCACGTGAGGGGCGGAGACCCTGCGGGGAAGCGATTAAAAGCTGAACCCAGCCGCAGGGGGCCGCTGCGGGGAGGGTCTTCTTGGGGCCGCCTCGCCCCGCCCCAGTCCGGCGGCGGCACGGGTTCCCGCGGCTGCTTGAAGCGCGGGGGTGTCCCGGGCATGAGTGGGGTTTGGGGGGCCGGGGGGCCTCGGTGCCAGGCGGCGCTCGCGCTCCTGGCCTCGCTGTGCCGGGCCCGGCCGCCCCCTCTCGGGCTGGACGTGGAGACTTGTCGGAGCTTCGAGCTACAGCCCCCAGAAAGGAGTCCGAGCGCGGCCGACTCAGGTAACGGGAAATCCGAGGACCCCTCTCTTCCCGGATTCTCACCCTGGCGGTCCTGCCTCCCAGAGCCCCGGCCCCGGGAGCCCCGGAACCTAGGCAGAGAACTCCAGCTCAGGATCCTGGATTCAGAACCAGCCCCAGCCAGTGCCCTGTTACATCGCCCGCAGGGCAAGAGGAGAGACTTGAAAGGGGACCTGGGAGGCAGAGACTCCCCGAGCCCTCTCCCGTGCGACTCTTCGGGGATGCCGCGTAAAGCGGCGCTCCCGGGGTGCGGCGCCCCACGGGGGCCTCAGTTTCCCTAGCGTCTCTCCGCTCACCCAGCGGGCAATCTGCCAGGGAAGGGGTCTGTGGAGCGACTAGGAGACCAGGGACACCCGGGCGGACGAAGTAACTCGTTTCTTGGGGGGTGTCGAGGTCCCAAGATCCGTCTGTCGGTCTGCGCGTCCCTTTGTTCTCTCAGGGAACGCGGTCTGAGCCCCCTGGTGTCAGGGAGAAACTTGGGTCTGCGGGCGGCCCGAGGTCTTGGTGTCCGTACGTCTCTCCGGCTGCGAGTGGCTGGCTGCGTCTCCGCCGGGGGGGGGGGGGGGGGGGGGCCCGGGGGGGGGGGGTGTCCGGCCTCCCCCCCCCCCCGCGCCCGCCCCTATAACTCGCTCCCTCGGTCCCTCTCTGACTCACTCGGACTCGGGGCCGGTGCGCGACTGAGCCGGTGCCTCTCGCGGACTTTGCCAAGCCGGCGCCTCCTGCCCGAACCGCGCGGACTGTGAGCCGGCAGCCCCGGCGGTCGCCGAGCCCAGGCGGGAGCCCGAGCCGAGGCGAGCTCGCCGGAGCCGGTGAGTCGGGAGCCCGAGCCCCGCAGGGCCCGGGCCCGGCGCGCAGCGTCGGCGTCTCTCGGGAGTCGCGACAGCGGCAATGGCGTGTCGCGCCCTGGCGGCGGGAGCCGCGGGAGGGTAGGCGGCCCGCCGGCCTGGGTATTTACTTGCCGCACCAGCGCGGTTCAGCCACGCTCGCCCGCTGCGGCCGGGCTTCTTTGTCGGAATGCAGACGTCTGGAGGGTCCTGGGCGAGAGGGAGCAACGGGTCGCCTTCCAGGGGGAGGGGCGGAGGGGCAGTGCGAAGCCTCCAGAGAGTGAGGAGTGGGGGTGGGGAGATCCTGCAGGGACCAAGGCGCCGGGCTTCCTTTGGCTCTGCAGACACCGCCCCTCCTCGTCCCCCGACCCTGACCCGGGTGGCGCTGGGCCTCGGGGTAGGCGAGGGTCGCCCCTGTGGTTCCGCACCAACGGCGCGAAAGGGAGGAAGGGGCAGCCAGAGGCGGGAATTTCGTCTCCACGCGCGTCTCCAGGGACCAGAAGCCGGAGACTGGAGCGGTGGTTCCTGGAGCAGGTACAGGTGGGGTAAGCTCCCCAGAGACCGCAGGTTCCAGGGCTCTGTTTTCACTTGAGGTTAAAGGTCAGAACTGTTGGTAAGCTCCTGGGTTAGAAACCGGGCCGCTGGGGTGGGGGACGGGGGTAGAGAAATAGAAGGGAGGTAGTGAGTGGGCCGAGGGGAGGATTGTGTGTGTGAGGGGGTTGTGTGCAGCCTTAGAGGAGTGGAGCGCACCTCAGCCTTGCGAGGCTTGTAGGGGGCGCTGCTCTCTCGCGTGCGCTCTCCCTGGCCCTGGCAATGTTGGATCAATGGGTTGATTACTGCAGCAGAAAGGACTGAGGTCAGACCTAAAGAAGAACTTTAGAGGATGGTACAGTGATGGATGTTGGAGACGTTGATTCTCCCTCTCGAAGAATCTCCGAATAGAGGAGGCCCAGCAAGTGTTATTAGATTTTGGTTCTCAGGTGCCATCATCTGCTATCCCATCCCTCTTCCCGTATGTCCCAGACACACAATTTTCCCTAAGTTAGAGAGTCTCTTCCTGGCTGCCTACCCAGCTCCCTTCCATCCTTTCCTCCAACAATTCATCGCCAGTGAGGGGGGCAGGGCTTAATGCCGGCCCTGACTTCTCAAACCCTAAAGCCGGTAATTCAGGGTGAGAACACACCTGTCGAGTTCCACCTGGGGTGGAGGTTGCTGCCCTCCTCCCCTGTCATTCCAGAACAGAAATGCTGCATACTGGGAAGGGTGTATGTGTGTGTGTGTGTGTGTGTGTGTGTGTGTGTGTGTGTATAACTTTCAGCTACAGAGAGGCACTGGTGTTCTGACTCCAGAGGGACACCCTGCAGTCTGGAATGCCAGAAACCTGGTGACCAGGCTGAGGGTGAGAGAAGGTTGAGGAAGGAGAGCAAGCAGCCTCAGATGAATCAGCTTGCCTTCCCTGTAGGCTGCTTGAGCTTGACTTGTCAGCCCTGGGGGACTTGAACTTTGGCTGCTGAGTCACAAGCCTCAGGAAGCACCCCGGCCCCCTGGGGTCAAGCAAGGGGGCTGAAATGGAGGAAGCAGCAGAAAGAGACCCTTGATCATAGCAAAAGAAAGAAAGTGGTTGAGAGTGGCTTTGTGATCTTGGGGTGTAAGTGAGCACAAGTCTGGGGAGATATACAGTTCGGGACCTGCATCCCAGAGCCACTGCCAGATTCTCCAGTCAGATAAATGCTGGATCTCTTCATTTGTATTTTCATGAAAAATGCAAGTGACTAGAGCATGCCCAGTTCTCTTTAGCTCTCTGGATGTTTCCCCCTGCCTTCCTCCTACTGAAAGTCTCTAGCTCATGGGATTTGTAGTAACACCCTGAGATTCAACAACTGAGATTCAGACTCCACTGTCATTTACTGGGACCCTCCTATACGTCATGGTCTGTGCTAGGAATTGCACAGGAAACCTTAATCAGATCTTCGCTTTCCTGACTTGAAACACCTCAAAACAAACTGTCCCAGATAGAAGCAAGTTCTGTTTTACTTTAAACATTCTGAAGGTGAAGGGTCTACTATCCCCTTTAATATACAAACCCCTTCACCTCCTGCCCACCCCTGCAAGTGGACACTGGTAAGCAGTTCTCTTCCTTCTTCAGGCTGTTTGCCTTGTGGAGATGAATGAATTTGCGAGGCCAAAGTGAAGACTGTTGGGTGTGGCTGGGAGGGCTCTGGATTTGAGGTAACAAGCAAAGGTTCAGAGGTGTTTCAAAAAATTCTGGAACTGTTGGGGGACCCTGAGCTGCCCTGCCCCCACCAAGCTGGCAGCCAGGAATGGTTATTCTTGACCTTACCTGTGGCCATGAGATGTACGTACTGTTGGTTCACTTCTCTACTGACTCTGGAGATGTTCTGTGATTCCATCACCTGGTTTGAAGTTGGCTGTCCACAGCACAGGTGAGATTTTTCCTGCCTGTGATGGCAAGTTAAACGCATAGCATTTCATCAAAAGACAAATGTCCTATTTCTATAACTAATCGTTACCCCCTCACTCCTTGCTGGAAGGAAGACATTCTGCAGATGTTGCCGTCTTTGAGGAAAGGTGCAGTGTAGGATCCTTTAGAACGTACATCCCTTAGACGATGTTCTGACTTTATGGTGTGTCTTCAGCTTTAAGATTCTAGAACTAGGATAAAGTATCTAGGAGCTATAGAGCACTTAGGTTTACAGTTCTAGAAGTTTTCTTCTACTTCTGTCTGTGGGAACCTTAAGAGTGAAATGGTAAATCCATTCCTTCCATGCTCCAATGTGGAAGATGTGTTCTAACCGTTCTGTTCCTCTGTCCACAGAGTTGAGGGTATAACACAGGGCTGCAGAAAACTAGGACTAAGACTGGGGCATCTGCACCCGGCAAGGTTTCTTTAGGGTCTAGGTAAGGCTGTCTGGCGTGGGAAAAAAGCAGGGTAAGGGAAAGTCTTGCCCAAGCTTGGTGGCACCCCTGCTGGTCCTGCTTAGGAAAAGAGGTCTCTGAGCACCAGAGGACTGAGCCACACTTAGGAGTTTTCATCCAAGGGGATGTTGAAAGTGGAGGTGAATAGGATATCCAGCTGTGGATGCTCTAGGTACACAGCACTGTCTCATCTCCCTTCTCTCTCATGCTGATCTGTTTTCTTGCTCCATGTGTGGGTCTGAACAGACAGAACAGACTGCTCCTCTCAGTGCTTGCATGTGTAAACTGGAAGGGGGGTGTACAGGGAAAGAACCTTTCTGGCTCTCTGCCCCTCCCCCCCATCACCCCAGCCTTGATGTCCACAACCCAGAGGGGCCCCAAGCCCTGACTAATCAGGCAGAAAGTTATAGTTACCATCTGCCAAAATAGTAATACTAATAAATGCTAAATTAATTCCAATGCTCTGTTAGCTACAGCACTCCACATTAGTCTCCGATTTATCTCTGAATCCCCTAATGATGGTGGAAGCCGGTGCCCAGTCATAAAGCCCAGTCATAAAGCTGGTGCGGCCATAATTAGCCCGGCATTGTCTCTCCTCATCACAGCTTTTCAGGGGCATTAATTCTTTCTCTGTTTGGACTCTGCTAATTATCCCCATCGGTAGTTCAGTTCAGCCTGGATCTCTGAAAGAAGGAATGGAAGCAAAGGCTCTCTGCACCTCCCCCCCC
>RCUC01137496.1:0-31997 GCA_003697995.1 Taxidea taxus jeffersonii | reverse complement strand
TTTGTTTGTTTGTTGAAGACAGCAATAGATGAGCTGGAGAGGGAGACAGGAAAGACTGAATGGCATTGTCCTCATACTGAGGCCTTTGGACTTTTTTAAGATGAGGTATTAGAGAAACACTGAAGAATTTGAGGTGGGAAAGGAACAAAATCAGATTTGTGCTTTAAAAGATCTGTGTGGGGGTGCCTGGGTGGCTCAGTGGGTTAAGCCTCTGCCTTCAGCTCAGGTCATGATCCCAGGGTCCTGGGATCAAACCCCGCATCGGGCTCTCTGCTGGGCAGGGAGCCTGCTTCCTCCTCTCTCTCTCTGCCTGCCTCTCTGCCTACTTGTGATCTCTGTCAAATAAATAAATAAAATCTTTAAAAAAAATAAAAGATCTGTGTGGAAGGTGGACTAAATAGGGGTAAAATAAATTAGAGATAGAGATGCTGTTGGGGTCCAGCTATTGTGAAAGCTTCAGCTAAACAATGGTAATAGGAATGGAGATTTTGGTTGGTAATCAACAATATTTGGTGTTACTTTGGATCTGAAGGAAAGAGAAGAACCTTGAATGACTCTCAGTCCTCTGGCTTAGGAACATGGTAAATGAACTAGGGAATCAGGAAGAGGGAGTAAGTTGGAGGGGCAGAGTGATGAGTTTCAATTGGTAGGCTTTGGAACAACCTAAATGAGATACCCAGGGCATAGGTGGATTTAAGGGCTGGCGCTCATGAAGATGCCATGTGAATTTGAGAGTCACCTGTGCATCGGTGACACCACCAGGGAGAATATGTGAGTGAGAAGTGAGCTGAGACTGACACCCTGGAAGTGCTGATGGGTCAGAGGGGTAAGGGGGCAGAAGAGTAAAACGAGAAGACAACGAAGAAGGAAGAGCAATAGAGGGAGGAGGAGACCCAGAACCCGGAAAAAGAACACATTTAAAAAAGTGTTTGAGGGGGGCCTGGGTGGCTCAGTCATTGGGCATCTGCCTTTGGCTCCTGTCATGATCCCAGGGTCCTGGAATCGAGCTCTGCATCAGGCTTCCTGCTAAGCAAGAAGCCTGCTTCTCCCTCTCTCTCTCCTCTGGCTTGTGTTCCTTCTCTCACTGTCTCTCTGTCAAATAAATATATAAAATCTTAAAAAGAAAAAAATGTTTCAAATTTGGAACAAGAATCAATTGAGTTTAATAGTTGGGAGGGTCGGGGCGCCTGGGTGGCTCAGTGTGTTAAAGCCTCTGCCTTCGGCTCAGGTCATGATCCCAGGGTCCTGGGATCGAGCCCCACATCGGGCTCTCTGCTCAGCAGGGAGCCTGCTTCCTCCTCTTTCTCTCTCTCCCTGCCTCTCTGCCTACTTGTGATCTCTCTCTGTCAAATAAATAAATAAAATCCTAAAAAAAAAAAAGAGTTGGGAGGGTCATTGGCTTTGATATTGGTCTTGGGAGGTTTAATGATAGCCTGAGATGCTGCGTAGAGTTGGTAGTGGCCAACAGTAGGCCTGGCTTTTACTATGTGACACTGGTGCTTTTCAAATGACTTTTAAAACAGTCAAAAATAGGGGCACCTGGGTGGCTCAGTCAGTTAAGTGTCTGACTCTTGATTTCCACCCAGGTCATGATCTCAGGGTCCTGAAATCAAGCCCTGCACTGGGCTCTTTGCTCAGTGGGAAGTCTGCATGAGATTCTCTCCCTCTGCCTCTCCCCTCATGCTCTTGCTCGCTCTCTTTCTCTCTCTCTCACTCTCAAAATGAATAAGCAAATTTTTTTTTTTAAGATTTTATTTATTTATTTGGCAGAGATCACAGGCAGGCAGAAAGGCAGGCAGAAAGGAGGAAGCAGGCTCCCTGCTGAGCAGAGAGCCCGATGCGGGGCTCGATCCCAGGACCCTGGGACCATGACCTGAGCCGAAAGCAGAGGCTTCAACCCACTGAGCCACCCAGGTGCCACAAATAAGCAAATCTTTAAAATAAATAGTAAGGGGGCACCTGGGTGGCTCAGTGGGCTAAGCCTCTGCCTTCGGCTCGGGTCATGATCCCAGGGTCCTGGGATCGAGCTCCAAATCGGGCTCTCTGCTCTGCGGACAGCCTGCTTCCTCCTCTCTCTCTCTGCCTGCCTCTCTGCCTACTTGTGATCTCTGTCTGTCAAATAAATGAATGGAATCTTTAAAAAATAAATAAATAAATAAATAAATAAATAAATAGTAAGGAACGCCTGGGTGGCTCAGTTGGTTAAGCAGCTGCCTTCGGCTCGGGTCATGATCCCAGCGTCCTGGGATTGAGTCCCACGTGGGGCTCCTTGCTCAGCAGGGAGCCTACTTCTCCCTCTGCCTCTGCCTGCCACTCTGTCTGCCTGTGCTCATTCTCTCTGACAAATAAATAAATAAATAAAATCTTCTTTAAAAAAATAAATAGTAAAAATATTAAAGTTGCTTTTTGATGAAGTATGTTTTTATTGCAGAGGGTAAAAGTACCATTCAAACTGCCTTGTGTATGGAGTTTTGTGGTAAGAGCAACACTGTTATGTATTCTTATCTCACAGCAGACACCTCTCCAAAGTCGAGAAGCTGAAGTGTTATTTCTGAGTGTATTGAAACAGATTTGGAAGGGAATATTATTTTGACTTAAAATGTAGTCTTGAAAAAATTTAGATCATCAGCATTTACTTCTCCCTTAATTCTAAAGAATTCTGATATTGATGACCTTTATTAATATTTAGATATGCTAAAGCCAGATTTTCAAGTCAAAGAGCCAAACTCAAAGTCAGCTGCTGCAGAGGATGACCTGCCGTGGGAGCTCCTGCAGGACGTGTCTGCAGCTTGCCGCCTAGAGCGTCTCACCTCTAAGCTTCAGGAAATTGATGAACAGCTGTTAGCAATACAGAACATTGCTGAAAACATAGAGCAGGATTGCCCCAGATACAAACTGCTAGATCGACATTGTGATAAGGTAGACTGTCTTTATTTTAGCTATTCATTTGTTACTAAGTTACTAGATTTGGAATTTGATGTGATTTTAGACATTTGGTTTTTCAATATAATGGGATTTCTTTTTAAACTAGGGTTTCTCAACCTCAGCATTATTGATATTTGGACCAGATAATTCTTTGTTGTGGAAGACTTCATGTGCATTGTAGGATATTTGATAGCATACCTAATCTTTACCTATTACAGCTTTGCTGTAATAATAAAAAAATGTCTTCAGGCATGGCCAAATGTTCTGTGGGGAACAAAATAGCCCCCAGTTGACAACCATTGCCTTAAACTTCTAAGAAGTGAACCAGTGCTTCCTGCCGGGAAAAGAAATATATGAATTAGAAAACAAGAATGTGGTTTTAAATGAACCCTGCTCATAACTGAGTATCATTTTCTTCAGCAGGATTTTTTTTAACTTTATAAAAAGGCTCTTGTCTTTATATTTAGAATTCTCAGTTTCTTTTTTAAATATTTTATACAATGGGAATAGTAGTCCTTAGTCATTTTCTGTATCTTTAAAAAATACATATAAGAAAGAGGTTATTTATGTGTATTGGTACACCATGGTAGTTAGACAAATAGGAAGTCTCAAACATGAATTAATTATTTTGCACAAACTGTTTTTTTAGGAAGTAAAATTTACATAAAATTAAGATTAAGGAACAAACAGTAAAAATATCTTGAATGTGTTAAAGGCTTATATTGGGAAATGCAAATTGGTCTGCAGGATAAAAATTCCATCATTGACTTACCTAACAAATATTCTAGGTTGCTAGCAGGCTGATATTTTAAAAGATGCTTTTATTAGGTTTATAATATTTCTTTAATTCAAACATTTAACATATATTAAAAAGTTAAGATTAAACTTAAGTGAAATCACACAGAAAAAACATGAGGTGGGATGACTATTAAGTAATGATATTATGATGTTTATTTAATTGTGTCCTTTTTGTTTTTTTAATCCAGACTTAAATCTAGCACCTCAAAATGAGTGTTAAGTGTTAGAGTTATCTTTGGAACTCCTTATTCCAAGGAATCACTTTCAAAATGGCCTTATGTCCTTGTATATTAAGCATATCCAGAGCCAAATATGTTATGTACACTTGAATCTAGTCTTGATCCTGGCTTGCTCCAGAGTCCCAAGTATCGTTTTTTCATCAATAAACATTTATTAGCTTTCTGCTAAGTTCTGGGAGTAGAAAGATAAAGAAGACATATATAGTCATTACTCTCAAGCAGTTTAGAATCTAACAAAAGAAGATAGATGTATACACCAGTAAATACATATGAACAGGATGTGGTGAGGACACCACAGGTGCACATGACAGGTTGTGGCTGGACAGTGAAGCTATAGCATCAAAGATGCCTTTATAGAGGTGACTCTGGAGTTGGTAATAAATTGATATTCACCACTTAGGTAAGGAAAGGCTGATGAAACATTGTGAGGTAGAGACTGATGATACTGAACATCTGGCAGTAAAGGTAGGTAAGCGTAGATAAGTAATGATGGAAAGTATTGTTTGCTATGTCCAGTGATTGGGATTTTGTTCTATACTATGAATAGGAGGGAACCACTGAAGAATTTTGGGCAGTGAAATGGTGTGATCAGACACTCTGGCAGCAGCAGCATGGAGGGCAGATTGGAGAGGATAAGCCTGAGGACAGGGAGATGGTTGAGTCACAGTGGTTCTAAACTGGCTGCTCATTAGAGTCATCTTGGGAACTTGCTAGAAATGCAGACTTGTGGGCCCATTCCCTGAGATTCTGATTTTAAGTAATTCTTTGGTGGGGCCCAGGAATTTGTGTAATTAATATGCTTCATGAATGATTCTTATGCACCTAGCTGTATACTGGAGTTACTGATTGATGTAAATCACTGTATACCAAGCTAAGAAGTAATGATAACTGGAACTTTAGGATTGGAGATGGAGGAGGATGTAGCAGGACTCAGAGGGTGACTGGCTCTGAAATTGTGAAAAAGAATAGTTTCATAGTGGTATCTAGATTTTGAGCCTGGGTGAATGGTGGAGTCACTTTCCAAACTAGGGAAGAAGAAGACTATGTGTTTTGGGGGAAGAGAGGCACAGTGATTTTGGTCAGAAACATCTTAAAATTGAGGTGTAAGATTAGTAGCAGTTGGATATATGCTTCTGGGGCTTAGAAGCTAGAGTTGGGTTGACAGTACAGATTTTAGAGTCCTTACAAGGAAGTTCAAATCATAACAGGGCACTCATCCAAGGAGTATACACTGAATGAGGAGAAAAAGAGGGTAAAGGACAGAATTCTGTGGGTGCATGAACTTTTAGAGATGACTCAACAACAAAGCTTGAGAAGGAGCATTCTGAAGTAGTTAAGAGACTCAGGAGAAAGCAAAGCAAAGAAAGAGTCTCATGGAATTTCCACAGGGGAGAGGCAAAGATGGTGGAGGAGTCGGGGACCGTGTTTCAACCTGTCCTCTGAACTGAGCTAGATATCTACCAGACCATTCTAAACACCCATGAAATCAGCCTGTGGTGTAAGAAGATATATCTGGAGCTCTACAAACAGAATATCTCAGGCAGGGAACTTTGATTCTGCAGGCAGATATCAGAAGATAAAGGAAAGGGAGAGGGAGCCTCCAGGATCCTACATTGCTGGAGTGCAAAAGCCTCTCATGCTGGGGACCGGACGCAGACTCACAGACTGGTAGCAGCAGTGAAAAGACATTAAGACAGACCCCCAGATTGAAACCTAGAGCTGCAGGGATGCATGTGCGAACTGGGGGCAGCTGGCGGTTTTAGAGGCACAAAGAGCAGAGACATGCCTGGACCTGGAAGCAAGGGCTAGGAGAGCTGCTGTGGGTGCACAACCCAGAATACCGTGTTTTTTTAGCAATACAAAAATGGAGACAATGTGGCCTGGAGAACTCACTGAAGAACAGACTGTGATTTCTCTGTTCTGAGATAGAGATATGGATACGGTCACTTCTACTCTGACTTTCAGAAGAGATGTGGAAAGCTGCCAGAGAACAAAAGCCCCCCAAAACTGGTTTTCACTGAGCCCATTTCCCCCCTATAGGAGGCAGGGCAGCTCTGCCCAAACAGGGTTGTCTGAGTAACAGCAGGGCAGGCTCCTCCACCAGAAGACAGGCTGAAAGAACAAGAAGCCGACAACCCTAAGGTCCCTATAAAACAGGTGCATCCTGCTTGGGTTGCAGTCAATCATGTGGACTCTGTACATTCCCTGAACCACCCCTCAACAGAATGACTAAGAGGAGAAACCCCTAACACAGAAAAAATTCAGAGACTGTAACCTCTGCCACAGAACAAATGGACATGGATATAAGCAAGATGTCAGAAATAGACTTCAGGATAACAGTTATGAAGATAATAGCTAGGATGGAGAAAACCATTAATGGCAACATAGATTCTTTAAGAGCAGAAATGAGAGCTGATCTGCCAGAACTTAAAAATGCTATAATTGAGATCCAATCTAGATACTCTAATGCTAGGGTAAATAAGGCAGAAGAACAAATTAGTGATCTAGAAGACAAACTGATAGATAAGAAGGAACAGGAAAAGGCCTGGAACAAACAGCTTAAAATCCATGAAAACAGAATTAGAGAAATAAATGATGCCATGAAATGTTCCAGTGTCAGGATTATTAGGATCCCTGAGGGGGTGGAGAGGGAGAGGACCAGAAGATATATTTGAGCAAATCATAGCCAAGAATTTCCCTATTCTGGGGAAGGAAACAAGCATTCATGTCCTAGAGGCAGAGAAGTCCCCTCCCAAGATCAGTGAGAACAGACCATCACCATGGCATGTAATAGTAAAACTCGCAAATCTTAGAACCAAGGAAACCATCTTAAGGGCAGTTAGGTGCAAGAGATTCTTTATGTACTGAAGGAGGAACATCAGAATAGTGTCAGACCTGTCCACAGACATCTGGCAAGCCAGAAAGGGCTGGCAAACATATTCAGGGTACTAAATGAGAAGAACATGCAGCCAAGAATTCTTTATCCAGCAAGGCTGTCACTCTGAATGAATGGAGATATAAAGAGCTTCCAGGACTGGCAGACACTGAAAGAATATGTAACCACTAAGCTAGTCCTGCAAGAAATATTAAGAGGGGTTCTATAAAAGGAGAAAGACCCCAAGAGTGATACTGAACAGAAACTTACAGAGACAATCTATAGAAACTGGGACTTGACAGGGAAGATGATGACAATAAAATCATATCTTTCAATAATCACTCTCAACGTGAATGGCCTAAATGCTCCCATAAAATGGCACAGGGTTGCAGAATGGATAAAAAGACCCATCCATATGCTGTCTACAAGAGACTCTTTTTGGACCTAAAGATACATCCAGACTGAAAGTGAAGGGACAGAGAACCATCTTTCGTGCCAATGGACCTCAAAAGAAAGCTGGAGTAGCAATTCTCATAGCAGACAAATTAGATTTTAAGCTAAAGACTGTAGTTAGAAATACAGAAGGGCACCAGATCATCCTTAAAGGGCCTATCCAACAAGAAGACTAACAATTGTAAATATCTCTGCCCCCAACATGGGAGTAGTCAACTATATAAGCCAAATATTAATCAAAATAAAGGAGACATATTGGCAATATGTCTCAGCAATAGATCATCTAAGCAGAAAATCAACAAAGGAACAAGAGCTTTGAATGACACTCTGGACCAGGTGGATCTCATAAATATATACAGAACATTCCACCCTAAAACAACAGAATACTCATTTTTCTCGAGTGTGCATAGAATTTTCTCCAGAAGAGAGCACATACTGGATCACAAATCAGGCCTCAACTGATACCAAAAGACTGAGATTATTCCCTGCATATTCTCAGACCACAGTGTTTTGAAACTGGAATTCAATCACAAGAAAAAGTTTGGAAGAGGGACGCCTGGGTGGCTCAGAGGGTTAAGCCTCTGCCTTCGGCTCAAGTCATGATCTCAGGGTCCTGGGATCGAGTCCCGCATCGGGTTCTCTGCTCAGCAGGGAGCCTGCTTCCCCACCCCCTCTCTTTGCCTGCCTCTCTGCCTACTTGTGATCTCTCTCTGTGTCAAATAAATAAATAAAATCTTAAAAAAAAAGAAAAAGAAAAAGTTTGGAAGAAATTCAAACATTTGGAAGCTGAAGACCATCCTGCTAAGAATGTTTGAGACAACCAGGAAATCAGAGAAGAACTAAACAATTCATGGAAACCAATGGAATGAAAACACATTGGTCCAAAACCTATGGGATTTGGCAAAGGTGGTCCTAAGGGGGAAATACATAGCCATCCAAACCTCACTCAAAAAAATAGAAAAATGTCGTTTGCAAATATCTTTTCCCACTCTGTCAGTTGTCTTTTGGTTGTGTTGACTGTTTCCTTTGCTGTGCAAAAGCTTTTGATCTTGATGAAGTCCCAATAGTTCATTTTTTCCCTTGCTTCCCTTGCCTTTGGCGTTGTTCCTACATGATCTCCCTGATATGAGGAAGTGGAGATGCAACGGGGGTGGGAGTTAAGGTGGTAGGAAAAGTAAAAATGAAACAAGATGGGATCGGGAGGGAGACAAACCAAAAGAGACTCTTAATGTCATAAAACAAACTGAGGGGGGTGAGGGAGAGAGGGGTTGGGAGAGGGTGGTGGAGTTACATTATATGTTTAAATAAAGCTTAAAAAAAATAGAAAAATTCTGAATACACAAACTATCTTTATACCTTGAAAGAACTGAAGAATCAACAACAAATTAAGCCTAACCCATACATGAGAAGAGAAATAATTAAGAATAGAGCAGACAGCAGGGAATCTGCTGGAGATTCTTTCTCTCCTCTCTGCCCCTCCCTCCACTCACTTTCTATCTCAAATAAATAAATCTTAAAAAAAAAAAAAAGAATAGAGCAGAGATCAATGAATTAGAAACCAGAAATACAGTAGAACCAACACATAGAACCATAGAAGCTGGTTCTTTGAAAGTATTAATAAGGTCATTAAACCACTGGCCAGACTCATCCAAAAGAAAAGAATTATGAATGAATGGGGGAGAGATCATGACTAACACCAAGGAAACAGAAACAATTATCAGAAACTATTTTCAACAGCTATATGCCAGTAAGTTAAGCAACCTGGAAGAAATGGATGTATTCCTGGAAACTTATAAACTACCAAGACTGAAACAGAAATTGATAACCTGAATAAATCAATAACTGGTAACAAGATTGAAGCAGTGATCAAAAACCTCCCCAAAAAAAAGAGTCCAGGACCTGATGGATTCCCTGGGGAATTCTCCCGAACATTCAAAAAAGAAAAAAATACCTCTTTTCCTGAAGCTGTTTCAAAATATAGAAACTGAAGGAAAACTTCCATATTCTTTCTATGAGGCCACATTACCTTGATCCCAAAACCAGGTAAAGACCTCATCAAAAAGGAGAATTTCAGACCAATATCCCTGATGAATATGGATGCCAAAATTCTCAACAAGATCCTAGCTAATAGGCTCCAACACTACATTAAGAGGATTGTTCACCATGACCAGGTGGGTTTATCCCTGGGATGCAAGGGACGTTTAACATTCACAAATCAATCAATGTGACAGAACACATTAATAAGAGGATAGAGAAGAGCCATATGGTCCTCTAAATTGATGCAGAAAAAGCATTTGACAAAATACAGCATCCTTTCTGATTAAAACTCTTCAGAATATAAGGATGGGGGAACATTCCTCAATTTTGTAAAATCCATCTATGAGAAACCCACAGAGAACATCATTCTCAGTGGGGAAAACCTGAGAGCCTTTCCCTTAAGATCAGGAACACGACAAGGATGCCCACTGTCACCACTGTTGTTCAACATAGTACTAGAAGTCCTAGCAACAGCAATCAGACAACAAAAAGAAATAAAAGGTATTCAAATTGGCAAAGAAGACGTCAAACTTTCTCTCTTCGCAGATGACATGACACTTTATGTGGAAAACCCAAAAGACTCCACCCCCAAATTATTGGAACAGCAATTCAGTACTGTGGCAGGATACAAAATCAATGCACAGAAATCAGTTGCTTTCTTATCCATTAACAATGTAAGTGTAGAAAGAGAAATTAGAGAATCAGTTCCGTTTACAATAGCACCAAAAACCATAAGATACCTTGGAATAAACCTAAGCAAAGAGGTAAAGAATCTATACTCTAGGAACTACAGAACACTTATGAAAGAAATTGAAGAAGACATGAAAAGATGGAAAAACTTTTAATGCTCATGGATCAGAAGAATAAACATTGTTACAATGTCTGTGCTGCCCAGAGCAATCTATACTTTCAATGCCATCCCAATCAAAATACCAACAGCATTTTTCAAAGTGCTGGAACAAATAATCGTAAAATTTGTATGGAACCAGAAAAGACCCCAAATCATGAAGGAAATGTTGAAAAAGAAAAACAAAGCTGGGAGCATCACATTGCCTGATTTCAAGCTCTATTACAAAGCTATGATTACCAAGACATCATGGTACTGGCACAAAAATAGACACATACACTAGTGTAACAGAGTAGAGAGCCCAGATATGGACCTGCAACTCTATAGTCAACTAATCTTTGACAAAGCAGGAAAAAATATCCATTGGAAAAAAGTCTCTTCAATAAATGGCACTGGGAAAATTGGACAGCTATATGCAGAAGAATGAAACTCAACCATTCTCTCACACCATACACAAAGATAAACTCAAAATGTATGAAAGACCTCAATATAAGACAGGAATCCTTCAGAATATTGGAGGAGAACACAGGCAGTAACCTCTTCGACATCAGCCACAGCAACTTATTTCAAGACATGCCCTGAAAGGTAAGGGAAACAAAAGGGAAAATGAACTTTTGGGACTTCATCAAGATAAAAATCTTCTGCACAGCAAAGGAAACAGTCAACAAATCAAAGAGGCAACCCACAGAATGGAAGATATTTGTAAATGACACTATAGACAAAGGGCTGATATCCAAGATCTATATAGAACACCTCAAAAACTCAACACCCAAAAATGAATTAAGTCAAAAAATGGGCAAAAGACATGAACAGACACTTCCTCAAAGAAGACATGCAAATGGCTAACAGACATATGAAAAGATGTTCATCATCATTAGCCATCATGGAAATTCAAATTGAAACCATTGAGATGCAACCATTTGCAAGTTAGAATGCCAAAAATTGACAAGAAACAGCAAATATTGGAGAGGCTCTGGAGAAGGGAATTCTCTTACACCATTGGTGGGAATGCACGTTGGTACAGCTATTTTGGAAAACAGTCTGCAGCTTCCTCATAAAATTAAAAATAGAGCTACCCTATGACCCAGCAATTGCACTACTGAGTATTTACCTCAAGGATACAGATGTAGTGAAAAGAAGGGCCATATGCACCCCACTGTTTATAGTAGCAACGTCCATAATAGTCAAACTATGGGAAGAGCTGAGATGCCCTTTAACAGATGAATGGATAAAGACGATGTGGTCCGTATATACCATGGAATATTACTCAGTCATCAGAAAGGATGAATACCCAACTTTTGCATCAACATGGATGGGACTGGAGGAGAATATTTTAAATGCAACAAGTCAAGTAGAGAATGTCATTTATCATATGGTTTCATCTTCTTGTGGAACATAAGGAGTAGCATGGAGGACATTAGGAGAAGGAAGGGAAAAATGAAGGGGGGATAATTGCAGGGGGAGACGAACCATGAGAGACTATGGGCTCCAGGAAGCAAACTTAGGGTTTTAGAGGGAGAGAGGTTGGGGGTTGGGTGAGCCTGGTGATGGATATTAAGGAGGTCATGTATTGTGTGGAACACTGGGTGTAAATCATGGAACACTACATCAAAAATTAATGATGTACTATATGGTGACTAACATAATGTAATAAAAAAAAAGGAATTTCCACACATCTGTATCCATTTGATAAAAGGACAGCTGTGCATGTTGTGATCTTTTTCAAAAATATACATGCCAGGGACCCCTGGGTGGCTCAGTGGGTTAGGCCGCTGCCTTCGGCTCGGGTCGTGATCCCAGGGTCCTGGGATCGAGTCCCACATCGGGCTCTCTGCTCGGCAGGGAGCCTGCTTCTCCCCTCCCCATTCTGTCTGCCTCTCTGCCTACTTGTGTGATCTCTGTCTGTCAAATAAATGAATAAAACCTTTAAAAAAAAAAATACATGCCAGCCCTGCTGAATCTGGGGCGGTAGGCTGGAGACAGAGGAGGAGCCAGTGGCTTGGCAGCGGGGAGGATGTAGATCACACACATACATTTGGAAAAGTTCCTAAAAGTTCTGTTATAGCTCCCCTCTCAGCCCAAGCCTTTTAATACTGGAGGATAGGGACCGTGCCTTTTGCTTGGTAACATGGTAGGCATTCAATACATGCTTATTCAATGGTTATCTTTGCTCTCTTGGTTTTAGATTCTGAGAGTAATAAGATCCCCTTTATATAATAAAGTCTTACCACCTGACCAGTTACTAATAATGGTATGCAAGCCTAGGAGACAATTTCAAAGGAAGAGTTCTCAAAGGAAGGTTGTCAAACTCTGTAAGTATTTAGTCTGCTAAGGTGACTACTTTGAAGGAACTAACACTGATTTAAACGAAAGATTTTGGGATATTGTTTTAAAATGTTCTCATCCTATTAAAATGCACACATAAATACAAAGATTTTGACCTATTTATTTTAATTAAGAGAACAGACTTCTAGCCTGGAAGAAACAGAGGGATAATTGTGGACAAGCACTGACTCGGGGCTTTGAAGACCTCAGTTCAAATCCATGTTCCGCCACTAAGAAAGTCACTGAATTTCTCTGGGTCCTGATCTTTCATTTTTAAAACAAAAGGTTTTGTCTAAATGGTAGCTAATGTTCCTTCCCAATCTAAACTTATATGATGTTGTTTTCCTTAAGATGCCTAGAAAGATTAAATCATTTAGATTACAAATAAGTTAAAATTAACTTCTCTTCATCCATCCCCACATTGAGCTCTTACTGGCTTTAGTCCCATTTCTTTCATTGTTACCCTAATATTTAAAAGATTATTTAACAATATTGTGAAATTACCAAACTACAAAATTTTTAAGTTATTTTGTTGTGTGTGTTTTTCTGTAGGTCGAACCTGAAGATCACATTGAATTATCTTCTAGTCCTGAATCTGAAAAAACATTGGCTTCAGAAGCCATTGGTATTTCTGAAGGTGTGTGTGTTGCAAGCCGGAGTGGGGGTGGGGTGGGGGGAGGAGGGGGGATGGGGTGGGGGGAGGTGGGGGTGTTGTTGGTAGAGGGGGCTGAAGCCTTGCTTTGAAAGAATAAGCATTGGCCTTTGAGAGCTACAGAACTAGCAATAGTTTTCATTCGGGAGCTGAAGCTGCAGTCCCTTGTTAGATTAGGATTATTCTTGTGATAATGTGATTGGCTCCCACCCAGGCCGTTTCCCCACCCCCACCCCACCCCAGAAGCCAATGCCCAGCCTCCTAGAGTGGGGCGCTGCCCGCCATACACTTGCTGAGGGCTGCACAGAGCTTGGTGCTGAGGTTGCTCTTTGCCCCCGGTCAACTGCAGAACTGGATTTTGAGGCTCTGGTTAAATGGCCAGGCAGTGGTGAAATAGTGTATGTTTGCATTTCTTACTGAAAGAATGAAATTAGGGTAGTTACTTAAAAAAATTTCTACTGCGTCTATACTTGTTTGTTCCTACATTCTCTTTAATTCAGTCTTGTCAGCAACTTAATGCAGTTTTCTTTTTTTTTTTTTAAACAGACTTTGGTTTGATTCTGTCATTTAATTTTCTTTTTCATAAATTTCTACCCCTTAGCTCTATTATGTCTTCGGTTTTTGAGGGCTTAAACTATTGGCTTTTTCCTAACTTCATTCTTTTTTTCTAACACATGTATTTGAAACTGAACACATTCCTGCAAGGACACATGAGTGTTGCTATGCACCGTGTTTTGGTGTTGTTTTCATCTAGTTTGTAATTTGTATTAAGATGTCTTCTTTCACTCATGAAAAGGATTTTTAACTTCTCAATAGTATGGGATTTTGGCTATATTTTTAACTTACTCTTATTTTCATTGCATTTTGATTAGATGAGTGTATAATAGCAATTCTTAGATATTCGTTAAAATTTCCTTTGTGGGGGGCCTGGGTGGCTCAGTCATTAAGCATCTGCCTTCGGCTCAGGTCATGATCCCAGGGTCCTGGAACCGAGCTCCGCTCCAGGCTCCCTGCTCAGCGGGAAGCCTGCTTCTCCTTCTCCCACTCTGCCTGCCTGTGTTCCCTCTCTTGCTGTGTTTGTCTCTGCCAAAGAAATAAATAAAATCTTTTTTTTTTTTAAGATTTTATTTATTTATTTGACAGACAGAGATCACAAGTAGGCAGAGAGGCAGAGAGAGAGAGGAGGAAGCAGGCTGTCCGCAGAGCAGAGAGCCCGATATGGGGCTCCATCCCACGACCCTGGGATCATGACCCGAGCTGAAGGCAGTGGATTTAACCCACTGAGCCACCCAGGCGCCCCGAAATAAATAAAATCTTAAAAACAAAAATTTGCTTTGTGGCCTGGGATGTATGGTTTTTGTAAATGTTTACTTGAAAAGAATATGAATTTTCTGTTGCTTTATATAGGCTGTATGTGGGTATGTGTGTGTGTGTGTGTATGTTTGGTCAAGCTTTAAATTGTCTATGTATACATATATATGTTTAATCAAGCTTTTAATTTGCCCACATTTTCTGTGTTTCTGGTATTTTAGTCTGCTTGATCTGTTCATTGCTCAGAAAGGTGCATTAAAAATTAGCTGTACTGACTGGAATTTCTTCTTGTGATTCTGTTAAATATTGCATTATATAGTAGAGACTATGTTATAAAATGATTATGTTCATGATTGATATATTTTTTGTTGAATTTTGACCCTTTTCTCATTAATGGCCCTCATTATATCCAATAATGTTTTCATAATCATTCAATTTTGTCTAATATTAATATTTCTCTGCTTGGTTTTCCCTGGTATGTCTTTTTTGATACATTTAATTTTTAAAAAATGTATCATGGAAAATTTCAATAGAAGACAGAATAGTATAATTAACTTTCACGTACCCTATAACCACCTTTAACAATTATCAACTCATGGCCGATCCTCTTTTATGTATACACCCACCTACTCTTCCTACCTTTTCCTGGATGATTTTGAAGCAAATTCCAGACAGCCTATTATCTATTTATAAATATTTTATAAATATGTATAAAGGATAAGGTTTTCTTTTTTTAATTTTTTTTTTAAGATTTTATTTATTTATTTGTCAGAGAGAGTGAGACAGACAGAGTGGGAGGCAGAGGGAGAAGCAGACTCCCTGCTGAGCAAGGAGCCCGATTCGGGACTCGATCCTGGGACCCCGGGATCATCACCTGAGCCGAAAACAGCCGCTTAACCAACTGAGCCACCCAGGCGTCCCAAGGTTTTCTTTTTTTTAAAACACAGACACAATAATATTATTGCTCCTTTTAAAAAATTTAATATTGTCATGCATCTAATCAGTGTTTCCGTCTTGTCAGCTATCTCATTTGTAAAAATAGCTTATTTTCTCATTCTGTTGAAGTCCGAGGGAGTTCCATACATGGCAGTAGTTTGATGGCTTATAAGTTCATTTTAACTTCTTGGTACCTCTCTTTTTCCCCTTGCAGTTTATTTGTTGAAGAAACAGATTTTGTTGTGGAAATGTTTTTTAGAGTCTAGATTTTGCTAATTGAGTCTCTATGGGGTCATTTAACATATTTTACTCTCTCCTGTATTTTCTGTAAGTTAGATATTCCTTTGTTTTCAAGCTGAGCGATTATGTTGTAATTGTGTTGAGCATGTAACTAGATTTCATTTTTAAAAATAATTAATTTGTGTGTCTTCATAATCAAATGTAAGTATGTATATTGTGATTACTGATATATTTGTGCTTATTTCTATAATCTTATTATGTGCTTCCTATTTACTATGTATTTTTTCTTTACTTTTTGAGCTTCTTTCTTTCCTTCTGTTGGATTGACTTTTCTGTATTCTCTCTTTTCCTCTATATTGGTTCAGAAATTACACATTCTATTTTTAGTCTCTTAGTGATTATTTTTGAATGTTGAACATTCATAATTAATTAAAATTTAAGACAAATATATTTACCTCTTAAACAATATAAGGACTTCAGAGCTTTTTTTTTTAAGGAATTTGTTTACTGATTGACAGAGAGAGAGATCGAGAGAGGGAACACAGGGGGAGTGGGAGAGGGAGAGGCAGGTTTCCCTCTCAATGTGGGACTCCATCCCAGGACCCTGAGACCCTAAAGGCAGACGCTTAACGACTGAGCCACCCAGGCACCCCGACTTTAGAGCTTTTAACACTGATTTGCTCCCCCTTCTCTTCCCTAATATTGTTTTCTAGTATTTTAGATCTGCTTTGTTTTTAACCCTCTCATTTGGTCTCCCATGTCTTTTCAGTCAACACTTACTTGAACTTATCAGCATGTCTTCCAGTTTCTTTGCCTTCAGTTGGTTCTTTTTAAAAAATTTGTAACTAATGGGGTGCCTGGGTGGCTCAGTGGGTTAAAGCCTCTGCCTTCGGCTCAGGTCATGATCCCAGGGTCCTGGGATCGAGCCCCGCATCGGGCTCTTTGCACTGCATGGGGCCTGCTTCCTCCTCTCTCTCTGCCTGCCTCTCTGCCTGCTTGTGATCTCTGTCTGTCAAATAAATAAATAAAATCTTTAAAAAAAATTTGTGACTCAAATAATGTAAATATGTGAATCATAAATGTATAAAACCAAAACACAGTATTGTTATGATTGTGAATCATAAATGTATAAAATGTATAAAACCATGTATAAATGTATAAAACCATGTATAAAACCAAACCACAGTATTTATTTATTTATTAAAAAGATTTTTATTTATTTATTTGATGGACAGAGATCACAAGTAGGCAGAGAGGCAAGCAGAGAGAGAGAGGAAGGGAAACAGGCTCCCTGCTGAGCAGAGAGCCGGACGCGGGGCTTGATCCCAGAACCCTGGGATCATGACCTGAGCCGAAGGCAGAGGCGTTAACCCACTGAGCCACCCAAAACACAGTATTTGTGCGCCCCAAAACACAGCATTTATGAAATAATACTTACTCTTATTGCCTTATGCTCTCTGGCAAAATTTTCTATTCTCTGATATTGTTGCTCACAATTACTTTTTGTATTTGCTTTCTTGAAAATTGCTTCCTTCTTCCTTCCTTCAATAGTTCTTCCATCTAGAGCATGTGAGTGGTAAATTCTCCTAGTCTTTGAAAATATCTTTAATTTTATTATAATTTGTGAGTGATGGCTTACAGATGAGCACAGAATTCTAAGTTGATGCTCATTTTCTCTCAGCATTTTAAGGATAATATTCCATTACTTACTGACATCTCTAATTGCCAAGTTTATTCTACCTATGTGCTGTCTGTCCAGTTACTGTTCTTTTATCTCTGATTGCTTTTAAAGTTCTCTTATTTTATTTTATGTTTTTGATATAAGTGTGTCTCAGTGCATACATTTTTATTTTTATGTATTTTTTAAGAGCTTTTTTTTTTTTTTTTTTGGTGAGAGGAGGGGCAGAGGAAAAGGGAGAGAATCTCGGTGCTGGTCTTGATTTAACAACCCTGAAATCATAACCTCAGCCAAAATTAGGAGTCGAACACTCAACTGACTGAGCCACCCAGGGGTCCTCAGTGTGTATACTTTTAAAATTTATTCTAAATGAGAGTCGGAATGATTATTTACTTTGCAGTTTTAATGTTGGTTATTTTTCATCCACTTTGTTTTGAAGTATTGCTTCCTCTTCATTCTAACTGTTCTGTTTTCTAAAACACCTATTAGAACTGTGTTGGACCTTCTCACTTTATTCCCTTTCTCTTAACTATTAACTGCCACCTTTTTATCTCTCAATGATGTACTTAGAGTGATGTCCTCAGATCTGGACAGCATACTAATTTTCTATCCTATATCTTTGCTATAGGATTTAATTTTTTAAAATATATTCTCAGTATCTAGAAGTTTTATTTCTTTTTCAAATCTGTTTGCTGGATGTACTGCCCTGTTTTTTTATTATGGTTTCTATATCTTCTTTTATCTGTTTAATGATTTTAGTACTATTTTATACCCTTTCAGATTGTTTTACTTCATGCGTGTATATTTCTCAGTTATCAGATCTGCATACAGCTCTCTTTTATGATGGTTTCTTTGTGCAATTTGTAGTTGTTTTTTTTAAATCATGAACTTATCTTTAGGGGAGTTGTACTTGGTTGTATATACTTACCTTTGATATGGTTTTGTATTTGCTTCTTGGGATCTACTGATGTAGAAAAATTTGGGGGGCAAGTTTTTATATACATTTTGGCTTGTAGTTGCTGTTAGTACATAGATAGTATAAATTCAGATCCCATTCCTGACTGTGGCACAACAGAGGTTTTGATTTCTCAATTGACTTATTTTTCTTCCATTTGCTATTCAGGCAGATAGAAAACTTCTTTGCTGGTTCTCCGATTTTCTTATCCTCATTTTATGGACAGAGCTATCCTTCAGTGCTCTAGGCCATATGAAGTTAGCTCAGTTCTCTCCACTGCAGATGACAGAAACCTTATTTCCTTTTTGTATGGACTATCCCAGCATCATTGCACATATATTGCCCAGCTTTGATTCCTTTTTCTTTTCTGGCACTGGGGGATTTCTTCATTTACAAGGCTTGGTTGCATATTAATCTATTTTTTTAAAAGATTTATTTGACAGAGATCACAAGTAGGCAGAGAAGCAGGCAGAGAGAGAGAGGAGGAAGCAGGCTCCCTACCAAGCAGAGAGCCTGATGTGTGGCTCTATCCCAGGACCCTGGGATCATGACTGGAGCCGAAGGCAGAGGCTTTAACCCACTGAGCCACCCAGGCACCCCCTTAATCTATTTTTTCAATTTAACATTTCTTCTGTGTTTTTATAACAGGGCATGAGACTGTCTACTTTAACTCATCCACCATGTTTTCTGAAATTGATAGTAAATTTAATAGTTTTACTATGAGGGAGATTAAATTTTAAATAAATCATATTTCATTATACAGTAGGAAGTTATCAAAATAATATATTGTAAACTTCTGATACATCTTTTGCCATGTGGAAATGTTAACTGTTGTATCCTTTTTTCCCATGTGCTTTTCTTCCTCTACCATTTTATTTTGGATTAGTACATTCCCTGACTCATGTGAATAAGGATGCTCAGCGTGACAAAGAAGAGACTTCAGAAGCTGAATTTTCAGTGACAGAAACTCATTCTAGTCAGAAAACTTGTGTGTTTCCTTCTGCTGACTCAGCTCTCAGCCTTTTCAGTGACCAGAATACGACTTCTCCTGGTACTGTTCATTTCTTTCATTTACGCTCTTGTTTTCCCGTTTACTGTTACTGAAAAGTATTTTATTGGGAGCACAGTTGTGAAAGATTTGTGACGTCATTTTGCAATATTTATAAATTTCAAGGGAGGGAAGTTAAAAACTGTGCCATTTACTTGAAGAACTATGTTGTCTTATCATCTTCCTATGATCTATTGCAAGCATGTATCATTATCTCTAATAAGATATATGATTAGATATCTCCAAGTTATTTATTAATATTAAATATATAGAAACTGGACTTGCTATACTATCTGATTTTTATAAAACTTGAGAAATTCAGACTCAGCCAATATTGAGAACCTGGAGTTTTAATTATGAAAACAAAATAACGGCTGTGGTTTCTGGAGACTGCCACGTTCCAGATAAGCCTGCTTTATGTGCATTGAGCCTGATGTGAGCCTCGTCTGCAGAGGGGATGCCATTATTATCCCTCTTGTACAGTTGAGAATTTTGAGACTTAGACAAGTTTAGTGCCACTATTCATTCTATTTCATTTGGAGTTGGCAATTAAAAGTGCACTTTTTAGTCCTAACAAACACATGTTGTCATGTGAATAATAGGTCATACTAAATACAATACATGGGCTACTGACAGTGGCTTGGAAATATTTTTTCTCTCTGAGCTATTGATGGTCAAAAATGATGAATTTTCTAAGTGTTTATAGTATGTTTTATTGTCATTATTAAAGTAGCATAAGCAGTAAAAAAATGCTTTTTTTAAAGTGGCATAGTGGTTATTAAAAGAAAAACTGTTAAGAAGCTGGCTTTAAGTCTTGTAATTTTTTTCTCTAAGTTCTTCCTAGATTCCACATGTATTTTGGTCGTCGTCCTATGGGGTTGATCCTTTCCACTTCACAGAGTTGTGGAGATTGAGTATGGTACATAAAGCACCTAGCTGAGAACCTGTTTAATTCCTGTAGGTTCTCAGTCATCTGTAGCTTTCGCTTGACTCTTACGGGGGAGAGCTGACGGATGAGGTTAAAGAGGTTGTAGAGGGTTCTGACTGTATCTGAGAAGTGTACACTCCATTTTATATCAGGGAATCATTGAAGAATTCTGAGCAGAGATGTGGAATGAGGAGGTTTTGAGACAAGAATGGAGGCATAGATCATTTAGTGAGTTGTTACATTCTTCTGACTGTGGAATATTAAGGGTCTGGGCAGTGTTGCAGGAAAGCAGGACACATTCTGAAGGCAACTGATGTTACTCATTGACTAAGTGGATAAAAGATGAGAAGAAGGAGAAACTGAATGGCTATCTTGTTTCAGACTGTCGGAGCAAGGATATCCTAACTCTTATGTCAGACTCTAGAGTACCTTAAGACCAAATGTAACAGTGTAAGGTGATGTTGGGGTATATAAGTGGCTATATTTAGGACCCAGTTTTTTAAAAAGTTTTTTTTTTTTAATTTATTTATTTGTCAGAGAGAGAGGGCAGGAGCGAGCACAGGCAGACAGAGTGGCAGGCAGAGGCAGAGGGAGAAGCAGGCTCCCTGCCAAGCAAGGAGCCCGATGCGGGACTTGATCCCAGGACGCTGGGATCATGACCTGAGCCGAAGGCAGCCGCTTAACCAACTGAGTCACCCAGGCGTCCCTAGGACCCAGTTTTTGACAGCAAGTGGAACTTGAGAGGTTTATGCTTGAGAAATAGATATAAGAGCCTTTTACCTAGTTATATAGTCAAGACTTGGTGCATCTGTTCTCAGCAAGAAATATGGAAATAGGGAAAATGCCAAAGAGCAGCCTGTGAAATGACACCCTTGAGAGAGTACAGGGAGCCTCCCTTTGAGGGAGATGGACGGGCAGATTCTGGTGAAGGAGTTTTAAGAAAAAGTGAGTGGCTCACAGTTGCACAAGCTGCCAAAATGTCAAGAGTAAAGATTGAATTTGTTAAGGATTTTGGAGACTTTCAGGTAATATCCAGAGCAGAAGTCTGTTGGGGACAAAGACAGGTTCAAGAAGTTGTATATATAGTCTACTTAGCAATTTTGACAGTAAAAGGAAGTAGAAAAATAAGAGAAATGAAGTCAAAGATCATTTCAAGATGAGGATAAAGACAAACTCTTAAATGTTTAAAGGGAGAAGAAAACAAAGGATCTCGAAAAGCGAGATTGAAAGTATTCATTCAGGATTATAATAGCTTCTTAAATTAGGATGCAAGAGAAGAAAGGGAAAATGTGAAAAAATGTCATAACACATATAAAGGTGGATAATTAAAATGTTTTTCTCTAGCATTCAATGTCTGATGTAAATTAAAAAGGAAACCAAATTACTGTTTTTTAGAGTACAGAATTTAAATGCCTAATGGCTGTTTCCTTTTCCAAAGTTGGCATCTTAGGAAGATGGACAGTCATTCCCTTACTTCTAGCACTCAGAAACAGCTCAGATTTCTTCTTTTGAAATTTACTTCCATTTATTAGCACATTTTTGTGACTGTTCTTAACAGTAGCAAATAATTTATTCACTGAGGATGGATTTAATTTTTGGTAACAGCCACAAGATTTCCATAGGCATTTCTGATAAGTGGAGTAGATAATAAAGGCTGAGTGTCACTGTTTAGAATTACAAAAAAAAAAAAAAGAAGAAGAAGAAGAATTGTGATTTTCAAGGAATAAAGTTGATCTATTGTATTCAGTAAATTGTGAAGGCAGTCCCAAAGGAAGAGTTCCAAAAATGGTTTGAAAATGAAATAAGGGGGGCGCCTGGGTGGCTCAGCGGGTTAAAGCCGCTGCCTTCGGCTCAGGTCATGATCCCAGGGTTGTGGGATCGAGCCCCGCATCGGGCTCTTTGCACTGCATGGGGCCTGCTTCCTCCTCTCTCTCTCTCTGCCTCTCTGCCTACTTGTGATCTC
The DNA here is from genome assembly GCA_003697995.1 of Taxidea taxus jeffersonii. Taxonomy (NCBI): domain Eukaryota; kingdom Metazoa; phylum Chordata; class Mammalia; order Carnivora; family Mustelidae; genus Taxidea; species Taxidea taxus. The sequence continues at coordinate 9,787 of RCUC01137496.1, read as the reverse complement.
TGTCTATCAAATAAATAAATAAAATCTTTAAAAAAAAAAAAAAAGAAAAGAAGGGTCATTCTTTCCATGTAACTACCCTTAAAGGTATTTATTTGGATAGAACACTTTTCTGCCCTTTGATAAAAGGAATCAGAAAAGAAATTTCATTTCTCAGCAGTCAGACCTTTTATATCTGATCACTCTACACTACATCACCTTTTTTTTTTTTTTAATTTTAGTAATTGAGGCTTTTCTTATAGTTAAATTTAAGGGGTGTCTGGCTGGCTCAGTCAGTAGAGCGTGTGACTCTTGATCTCATGGTTGTGGGTCAAGCTCCATGCTGAGTGTGGAGATTACTTAAAAATTAAAAAAAAAATTAACAAAATAGTTGAATTAATTGCTATTAAAACCTCACAAGTGCCCCAACCCTAGAGCAAAGGTATGTAAAATCCTTGATTTGAGGATTAATAAATTAAACAAAATAACATGTGCTTAGGAAAGCAAAATTGGTATTAAAAACATGTGGATATATGTGTCTTGGGGCAGGGTGGATTCATCTAAGGAGATCTTAACAAGGAATCTCATCTCTTGAGAAGAGATGTCAGAACACTCAATTCTCTTTGAGGATTAAATGTATCAAAAATTGAGTAGATTAGGTGTTTTGCTTTAAAGACATGTAGTTAATATTGGACAAAGTTTAAAAATTATTCTTTTGGGTCCTGTTCTTCCAAGTAATGGCTTCTTGGCATGAAATTAGATATTTTCCAGGGCACCTGGGTGGCTTAGTGGGTTAAAGCCTCTGCCTTTGGCTCAGGTCATGATCCCAGAGTCCTGGGATCGAGCCCCACATCGAGCCCCTCATCAGGCTCTCTGCTCCTCAGGGAGCCTGCTTCTCCCTTTCTCTCTGCCTGCCTCTCTGCCTACTTGTGATCTCTGTCTGTCAAATGAATAAATAAAATCTAAAAAAAAAAAAGAAATTAGATATTTTCCTAAATGTATTACTTTTAGATCATCAGAACATTTTTTGTTTTGTTGTTGTTGTTTTAGTAAATTGCACTTCAGTATTTATGTTTATTTATTTTTTAAAATTCTATTTTATTTATTTGACAGAGAGACAGTAAGAGAGGCAACACAAGTAGGGGGAGTGGGAGCGGGAGAAGCAGGCCTTCTACTGAGCAGGGAGCCCGATGCAGGGCTTGATCCCAGGACCCTGAGCCAAAGGCGGATGCTTAAGTACTGAGCCACCCAGGCGCCCCACACTTTAGTATTTTAAACTGTGTACTAAGCAAAGAAGGGCTGTACTTCCTAAAGTATTCAGAGTATTCTGGATAGAAAAGTAATCATATGAAAATGCAGAGTATACACTATCAAATAGCACACTTAAGAGGAGGATAAATAAGTTACACATATATACCTTTAAACCTATTTGGAGGTTTAAAGTATTTAATTTCCGGTTATATAATTTTTTAAAAAAGATTTTGTTTATTTATTCGACAGATATCACAAGTAGACAGAGAGGCAGGCAGAGAGAGAGGGGGAAGCAGGCTCCCTGCTGAGCAGAGAGCCCGATGTGGGGCTTGATCCCAAGACCCTGAGATCATGACCTGAACTGAAGGCAGAGGCTTAACCCACTGAGCCACCCAGGCGCCCCTGGTTATATAATTTCTAAAGAGGTTAATAGATGACAGTAGAAAAAAATTATTGACCCCAAATTTTTATTAATAATGTTTCTTTTCTTTTAAGGTGTGAATAACAGTGATGAGTTATTTGAGAGGTAAATATCTTCAGAATTAATTCACAGGTTTACTTAAGATTGGGTGTAAACTGTGTTTTGGAAATTTTGTTGTTCATGTGTATGTGAGCTTCTACACTACATATTTTTTCATGGACTAAAAGGAATATAATTCTCATTGGGAATGGGGTGTTTTAAGAAGCTGAGGATTGCTTTATTATATCCTTTACTGTTTTGTTTTAGCATAGGTAATTAGAATGCAGTAGACTGCATTTGCTACATCCTTTACTCGTGTGTATTCAGCAGGCAGGACAGGTAGAGGTTATCTCCTGAGCCTTAGGTTCACTTTTTTAAGAGCACAAAAGAAGTCATCAGTGACTGATAATTAGACTTTTGCTGAGGATTCCTGGAAAGTAGAAGGAACATTAGATCTGTGTTTATTATTTTTGTTTATTTTTGCTCTTAGAGGACATAGCTTTACATGCTCATTTTTTAAACTTTACGTGTTAATTTTTGCTTAATGTAATCAAATTGTAGATACTAACTAATATTTCTCAAATTGGATTTGAAAATGAAGCATTTCAGTAGATCCACTTCAGCTGACTGGGTTAACTGATATTGGAGACATCATTGAGGACCTTATAACAAAAGACAGAGTTTCCAGGGAGGAGCTCGGTTTAACAGAACAACAAGCTAAGAGTATCTCCAGGTAATCCTTGAATAAATCATTTTTAACCCATTTAAAATGCTTATGGTTCAGGAATATTAAAAATTGACCATATTTTAATGTGATTTTTATGAAACAAACACAAAACTTAGTTTTTTTCTTCATAAATACTTTTTGTGATGTTTTTGTGTCATTGCTCCCTTTCCCCAACAGTAGACAGACTGGTGTATTTAATACAGCAGCACATCTATATCCTGGGAGTTTTCCCAAGATCTCATTACTTTATTTTTATTTTTGTTGTCATTATTTTATATCTATATATATCTATATCTCTTTTCATGTGTCTGTTGTCTATTTAGATGTCTTCTTTGGAGAAATGTATGTTCATGTCTTCTGCCCACATTTAAATCGGATTATTTGGGGGTTTTTTGGTGTTGAGTTGTGTAAATTCTTTATATATTTTGGATACTAACCCTTTATCAGATATGTCATTTGCAAATATGTTCTCCCATTCGGTAGGTTGTCTTTTAGTTTTGTTGATTATCCCTTTTGCTGTGCAGAAGCTTTGTATTTTGATGTAGTCCCAGTCATTTATTTTTGTTTCTGTTACCCCTGCCTAAGAAGACATGTAGAAAAATGTTGCTACAACCAATATCAGAGAAATTACTGCCTGTGCTCTCTTCTAGAATTTTTATGGTTTCAGGTCTCACATTTGGGTCCTTAATCCATTTTGAATTTATTTTTCTGTTTGGTGTAAGAAGGTGGTCCAGTTTAATTCTTTTGCATGTTGCTGTCCAGTTTTCCCAACACCCATTTGTTGAAGCGACCATATTTTCCTATAGCAAATTCTTTCCTGTTTGCCAATGATTAATTAATTGACCATATAATAATATGGTTATTTCTGGGCTCTCTGTTCTCTTCCAGTGAGCTATGTGGCTGTTTTTGTGCCAGTACCATACTGTTTTGATTACTACAGCATTGTGGTATATTTTGGAATCTGGTATTGTGATACTTACACTTTTATACTTTTTCAAGATTGCTTTGGCTTGGAGTTTTTTGTGGTTCCATACACATTGGGGGGTCATTTGTGAAAAATGCTATTGGTATTTTCATAGGGACTCCATTAAATCTGTAGATTGCTTTGGGTAGTATGGGACATTTTAACAATATTTGTTTTCCCAGTCCATGAACATGGAGTATATTTCCATTTGTTTGCATAATCTTTAATTTCTTTCATCAGTTTTTATAGTTTTCAGAATACAAGGCCTTTCATCTCCTTGATGAGGTTTATTCATAGGTATTTTATTATTTCTGGTGTAATTATAAATGGGATTGTTTTCTTAATTTCTTTTTCTGCTACCTCATTACTAGTGTATAGAAATGTAATGAATTTCTATATATTGATTTTGTGTTCTTCATCTTACTGAATTCAATTATCAGTTCTAGTTTTTTGGTGGAGTCTGTAGGATTTCCCATATATAGTATCGTGTCATCTGCAAATACTGAAAGTTTTATTTTTTCCTTGCCAATTTGGATGCCTTTTTTTCCCTTTTCCTTGTGTAATTTTGTAGCTAGGACTTCAAGTACTATGTTGAATGCAAGTGGTGAGAGTGGACATCTTTGTCTTGTTCTGATCTTAGGGGAAAAGCTCTCAAGTTTTTTACCAATGAGTATGATATTAGCTGTGCATTTTCATATATGGCCTTAATTATGTTGAAGTATGTTCCCTCTAAACCTATTTCATTTGAGGTTTTTGTCATACATGGATGTTATACTTTGTCAGATGTTTTTTCTGCATCCGTTTAAATGATCATATTTTTTTTTATCCTTTCTCTTGTTGATGTGATATATCACGTTTATTAACTTGCAAATATTGAACCACCCTTACATCCTTGGAATTAATCCCACTTAATTGTGGTAAATTTTTTTTAATGTATTATTACTTTGGTTTGCTAATTAATATTTTGTTGAGGATTTTTGCATCTATTCATCAGAGATATTGGCCTGTAATTCTCTCTTTATAAAGATTTATTTATTATTTTAGAGAGAAATCATGACGGGGTGAGGCAGAGGGAGAGGGAGAGATCTCAAGCAGACTCCCCACTGAGCATGGAGCCCAATGCAGGACTCATTCTCACAACCCCCAAGATCATGAGCTGAGCTGAAATCAAGAGTCAGATACTTATTCAACTGAGACACCCAGTAGTTCTCTTTTTTTTGTAGTATATTTATCTGGTTTTGGTATCACAGTAATGATGGCCTCATAGAATTAATTTGGAAGCTTTCCTTCCTCTTCTATATTTTGGAATCATTTGAGAAGAATACATACTAACTCTTCTGTACATGTTTGGTAGAATTCATCTGTGAAGTTTTCTGGTCCTGGACTTTTGTTTGTTGGAAGTTTTTTGATTATAGATTAAATTTCATTGCTGGTAGTCAGTCTGCTCAAATTTTCTAATTCTTCCTGTTTCAGTTTTGGGAGGTTTTATGTTTCTAGGAATTCTTCCATTTCTTGTTGGTTGTCCAATTTGTTGGCATACAATATTCTCTTACTGTGGTGTTAGTTATGTTTCTCCTCTTTCATTTCTCCTTTTGTTTATTTGAGTTTATCTCTTTCTCTCTCTGTCTCTCTCTCTTTTTTTTGTTGTTGTTGTTTTTGAATCTAGCTGAAGTTTTATCAATTTTGTTGATCTTTTTGAAGAACCAGCTTCTGGGAGCACCTGAGTGGCTCAGTTGATTAAATGTCTGCCTTTGGCTCAGGTTATGGTCCCAAAGTGCTGGGACTGAACCCCACATCAGGTTCCCTGCAGCAGGGAATCTGCTTCTCCCTCTGCCCCTCACCGTGCTCTCGTGTTCTCTCTCACTCTCTCTCTCAAGTAAATAAAATCGTAAAAACAAAAACAGCTTCTGGTTTCATTGATCTATTCTCTTGGTTTTTTAGTTTCTGTTTCTTTATTACTGCTCTAATCTTTGTTATTTCCTTCCTCCTACTGGTTTTGGATTTTGTTTGTTTTATTTTTTTAGCTCCTTTAGGAGTTTATTTGAAATTTTTCATCCTTTTTGAGGTAGGCTTATATTGCTATAAAATTCCATCTTGGAACAGCTTTTGCCACATCCCAAAGATTTGAGACCATTGTGTTTTCAGTTTCATATGTCTCCCATGTATTTTTTGATTTCTTCTTTGATTTCTTTGTTGACCCATTCATGTTCAGAAGCATTTTATTTAACTGCCATGTATTTATGCTCTTTCCAGATTTTTTCTTCTGGTTGATTTCTAGTTTCATTTGTTGTGGTCAGAAAAGATGCATGGTATGAATTTGATCTTTTTTAATTTGTTAAGACGTGTTTATGTGATCTATTCTGGAAAATTTTCCACGTGCACTTGAAAAGAATGTATATTTTGCTGTTTTAGAATGGAATGCTCTGGATATATTTGTTAGATCCATCTGGTCCAATGTATCATTCAGAGCCACTGTTTTCTTATTGATTTTCTGTTTGGATGATCTATCCACTGATGTAAGTAGGATATAAAGCCCCCTATTATTATTGTGTTACTATTGATTACTTCCTTTGTGTTTGTTATTCACTCCTTTATGTATTTGGGTGCTCCCATGTTGGGTGCATAAATATTTACAATTGTATATCTTCTTGTCGGATTCTTCCCTTTATGGTTATATGGTGTCCTTCTTTGTCTCTTGTTACAGTCTTTGTTTTAAAGTTTATTTTGGGGGCACCTGGGTGGTCCAGATGATAAGCATCTGCCTTCAGCTCAGATCAATCTCTGGGTCCTGGGATTGAGCCCCATGTCAGGCTCCCAGCTTGGTGGAGTCTGCTTTTCCCACTCCCTCTCCCCTGTTCATTCTCTCTCTCTCTGTCTCAAGTGAATAATTAAAATCTTAGGTAAAAGGAAAAAAATAAGTCTGTTTTGTCTGTTATAAGTATTGCTATCCCAGCTTTCTTTTTGCTTCCATTTTTATGATAAATGCCTTTCCATCCCTTGACTTTCAGTCTGCATATTTCTTTTTTTTTTTTTAAATATTTTATTTATTTATTTGACAGACAGAGATCACAAGCAGGCAGAGACACAGGCAGAGAGAGAGGGGGAAGCAGGCTTCTGGCTGAGCAGAGAGCCTGATTCAGGGCTCGATCCCAGGACCTGGGATCATGACCCGAGCTGAAGGCAGAGGCTTTAACCCACTGAGCCACCCAGGCGCCCCCATATTTCTTAAGTCTGTAATGAGTCTCTCGTAGGCAGCATATAGATGGGTCTTGCTTTTTTACCCATTCTTTTACCCTGTGTTTTTTGATTGGTGTGTTTTGTCAATTTATATTCAAAGTAATTATTGATAAATATGTACTTATTGCTATTTTGTTACTTGTTTTATGGTTGTGTTTATGCTGCTTCTCTGTTTCTTCCTCTTGCTCTCTTCTCTCATGGTTTGCTGACTTTCTTTAGTGATATACTTGGATTCATTTCTTTTTATTTTTTGCACATCTATTATTGCTTTTTTCATTTGTGGTTACCATTCAGTTTGTATGTAATATCTTATGCATATAGCAGTCTATATGAAGTTGACAGGTGCTTCAGTTTGAACCCATTCTTTACTCTTCTTCCCACCTCCCATGTATTAGGTGTATGGTGTCATACTTTACATGCTTTTATTTTTATTTTGTGAGTTCCTTGACTGATTTTTTATACATATACTTATTTTTATTGTTTTTGGACTTCCTACTTTTCTTACTCCTACTTACAATTTTTCCTTTCCACTTGAAGAGTCCCCTTTAACATTTCTTATAAGGCTGGTTTAGTGATCATGAATTCTTTTAAATTTTGTTTGTTTGGGAAACTCTTTCTCCTATTTTGAATGATAGCCTTGCTGAATAGAGAATTCTTGGCTGCAGGCTTTTTTCCTTTCAGCTCTTTGAATATATCATTGCACTTCTTTCTGACCTGCCCAGCTTCTGCTGAAAAAATCATCTGATTGCCTTATGAGGTTTTCCTTGTATGTAACTATTTTCTTTTCTCTTGCTTGCTTTAAAAATTCTATCACTACTTTTTGCCATCTTAATTACCATGTGTCTTGGTGTGGACCTCCTTGAGATGATTTTGTTGGGGGATTTCTGTGCCTACTGGATCTGAATTTCTGTTTCCCTCTCCAGTGTTGGGAAGTTTTCAGATACTATTTTGTTGGAGTAAATTTTCTGCTCCCTTTTCTCTGTCTTCTCCTTCTGGGATCCTTATAATGCAAATGTTATTACACTTGATGGTGTTGCTGAGGCCCTAAGACTATTTTTATTTTGTATTACTTTTTTTTCTCTTACCAGTTCAACTTGACTGCTTTCCATTATTCTGTCCTCCACATTGTTGATCCACTTTTCTACTTCCTCTAGTCTACTGTTCTTTCCATCTGCTATGTTTTTAATATCATTTTTTGGGTTATTCATCTCTGATTGGTTCTATGTTTTCCATCTCTTTGTTAAGGGTCTTGCTGATGTCCTTCACTCTTTTTTCAGAGAGCATCTTTTTGACCATTATTTTAAGTTCTCTTTCAGTCATATTACTATGTCCATTTCACATAGGTTTCTTCCTGTGATTCTGTCCTGTTCTTTCATTTGAGACATATTCCTCTGTGTTCTCATTTTGTCTAACTCTCTAACTGTTCTTCTGTGTTAGGGAAGTCAGCTACATCTCCCATCTTGCAAGTAGTGGCCTTCTGAAGACAAAGTGCTGTCATGCCCTGCAGTGCAGTGTCCCTGATCACCAGCAGCTGGCACTTCAGGAACGTCTCCTGTGTGTTGCATGTGTCCTGTTGTTGTGGCTGAGCCACTTTTTCCTTTAGTCCAGTTGTCTTTAACGTCTTTATTTACCTGTTGTGGACAGGATGTGGTCCCTGCGTTGTTAGTGGGCCAGTCTGGGGTCACCTTGGGCTTGAGTTGAGTCAGACCAAGTGTTTGCCAGAGATGCAGGAGCACCGAAGTGCAGGGCACTTTCCTTTTGTTGTCCCCCGAGAAGCTTTTGTTGCTGGGCGGGGCCTGTAATCAGACCAGCTGTCTGCCTCTACCCCACCACCGGGGCTGTGGTCTGATCACTATGTGTGGTTCTCTTTCTCTGGAGCAGGAGTCACTTTGGAGTGCTGCTGGCTCCTGTTGGAGCTACTTGCACATGCCAGGCTTGTTGCACGGCTTCAGATGGGCTCTGGCCAAGAACGCATTGGAGGAGGCAAGTCCACAGGAGAGCACTGGGCTGGGATGTGTGTTGTTATCATGATGTGAATAGGTTTGCTATTGGAGGGGAGTTGGAATCCTGACTGGAGGTGATGGGTCTGCAGGAAAATATGGGAGCAGATGTACTGTTAGCAAGTTAGGTAGAAAGTGTCAGTGTTGTACTGTTCCTCCAGGTGTCCTTGTATCTAGGCTGGGGGCAGGGGACAGAAATGGTGCCTTCCAGGTTTTTTGTTCTTGGAGAAGTCTCCCAAAGATCCTTGCCCCTCCGACACATGCTTTGAGGTTAGTAAACAAATCTCCCTCTCCTATGTCCCAGGTGATTTTCAAACTGCTGCTTCTATGCTGTATCCCAGAGGGCTGTCTCTTGTGCTCTCTAAGGACAGGGACTCAGTTTCCTCTCTCCCTCCAGGCTCTCCCAGACCTGAGCCTGCTTATTTTTAAAGTTCTAGGTTTTAAGTCCTTCTGACTAAAGAACTTGCAGAATTCAGTCCTGTGGTTTTCAAAGCCAAATGTTAAGGGGATTCATCTTTCCTGTGTGGGCTACTCAGAGTGAGGGTCTGTTTCTCTCCCTACTCCATGCCCGAAGCAGCCCTCCCTCCAGCAGACAGTCCTGTGGTTCCCTTTAGCCTCTGACTGAGTCTCCACCCTTCCTGTCCTCTTTGATATGGCATCTTCTCTACATTTAGCTGTGGATGGAGCTTGTTCTTCCAGGGTTTTATCATTTTCTGGGTTATTTACACTGATATGAGTGTTATCTAGTCATGTCCGTGGGATGAGATGGACTTAGGGTTCTCCTACTCTTCCCTGGAAGCTCTTATCATTTTAAGTACAACATAAATTTAATCCTTTTTTTAGAAGTAATTAAAGATTTTTTTTAACATTTTATTTACCCATTCATTTTTAGAGAGAGAGAACGTGCATGCAAGTGGGGGGAGGGTTGGAGGGTGAGGGAGAGGGACAAGCAGACTCTGAGCTGAGCATGGAGGCTGATGCAGGGCTCAGGCTCATGACCCTGAGATCATAAACTGAGCCAAAATCAAGAGTCAGCCACTTAACCAACTGAGCCACCCAGGTGCCCCAATTAAAGACTTCATCCATAATACTTTGCCCTCAATATTAATCCTTAGGATACATATTTAATAACCTTTTCTTGGAATATTAGGTTAAAATGTTTTTTCTTGCAA
>RCUC01137495.1:0-12888 GCA_003697995.1 Taxidea taxus jeffersonii | reverse complement strand
TTCCTGCGGGCACGTTCCTGCGGGCCAAAATTGCAGGTGCTCCGCCCAGAACTCTGGCTCGGCTCCCCGTGGCTGGAGAGCAGGTTCTCGGCGCCACACGCAGACACAGCATCCCAGTTAACAGGTGCTCGGTCATGTCGATGCTGACGTCTTGCTCCCAGGTCACTCACCGCTAGCGGCGGCCTTGCGCCCAGGACTGAAAGCTGCAGGTTTTGTCGCCCAGCTGTGGAGCTGAGCTGTCGGCAGGGTCCCGCTCCCTCCAGAGTCTCTAGAGAGTTCCCTCCTACCTCCAGCTGCTGGTGGCTGCTGGGGACCCTTGGCTTGTGGCTGCTTCACCCCAGCCTGTGTTGCCATCATCACGTGGCCATCTTGCCTGTGTGTCCCCCTTTCTTTCTTGTAAGGTCACTGGCCATTGGTTTAGAGCCCAGCCTCACCCCACGTGACCTTGTCTTAACTCATTCCATCTGCAGAGACCCCGTTTCCCCCGTAAAATCCCCTTCCCGGGTTCCGGGGTTGGGATGGCGACTTACCTTTCCACGGGACACGGTTTAACTGTAACACATGCCCTGTTGGCTGCGTGGAGGCAGGTGGCTTGGGGTGGCGAGAGCAGCCGGGCACAGTCGGATGCCATGGCGCTTTCCACTCACCACGTGCCCTCGGGCCTTTGTCTAGGACACACGGAGCCCATGGCCACCTTCCCGTGGTCCCACGGGTCGCTCTTCGCACCTCACTGACTCACCTGTCCCGTGCACTTGCTGGTGCCGGGGGCCGTGTGGGCCGGCCCTGCGTCAGGGAGCTGGAGAGACGGGTCTCCTCTGGAGCCCACAGCCTCCTGGGGGAGAGACTGTAAATGGGCAGACGAGCCAAGCGTGCCGAGGAGGGAAGGCAGATGGGCGTCAGGGTGCCCAGGAAGGTCTCGCTGCAGAGCGGACAGCTAAACACGGTCCGCTTCGTAATGTGCAATTCCTTCCAGCCTGAGCTCCACGGGGCAGACTCCGTCCCCAGAGCTGGCGCGTGGTCGGCCCTCCGTGAGTGTCGAATGAGCGGGCTCGGGGTGGTTTGGACACACGTGCTTGGGCATTTCCTCACCGTCTTTCTTGGAGCCCACGCTGGCTTCGGGGAATCCGCCAGGGAGAGCGTCTTCAGCCCCTCTGGCGATAAGCATGTGGGGGCTCGAGCCCCACTCAGCCCCAGGCCTCCCTAGACAGGGCCACGGTTTGGGCAGAATCGCACATCTGTCGCCTCTGCCCGGGGCCGCCGGCTGGCAGCGTGGACCATCCCCAGGTGGAACAGTACCACGCGCTCCATGCCGGCGCACCTCGACTCTGCATCGGACCACCGAGTTGCTCGCCCGCAGTCTCCCCGCTCACGGGTGGCAGAGCGTGACCGGAACCAAGGCTTCCTGGCTCCTCGCCCGCCCCTAGTTGCTTTTCTGTGTGGCTGTAGGTGACAAGTATGGTCACCCTTAACACGGCAGCCTGGGCTGAGGCTGGGGAGGCCAAGGAGTGGCACAGACCTCCCAGGGTGGCCCCGAGCCAGGCAGGCTCGTGTCCCACCAGAGACACGTTTTCCTGGGCCCCGGGGCGTCCTTGCACAGCCCGCAGGGCTGGGGTGGAGGGAGCACTCGTCTGTGTGTGCAGGCTTAGCGCCCGGTGCAGGCAGGGACTATGGGGGCTGTCCAAGGGCCTGAGGGGTCTCCAGCCCTGTGCCCCGAGCACCCTCTACCAGACGAGGACACACACAGGGAGGAGCTATCTGCTGTGGTGCGTGGTGCCCCGGGGGCCTGTGAGCCCCAGAGCTGCCCTGGGCAATTGTGCCTTGAGTCCGTCTCTCCTTCCTTCGCTGTCCTGCCTCTGCCCACACGCGGTGCACGTCTGAGCTGCTGGGGGCTTCCACAAACCCCCCCGCCTCGCCCCGAGCTCGCCCAGCAGGGCTTCTGTGTGAACCAGAACAAGTGGCCCCCGGGAGCCCCCTGGGGCGGGCGGCTGCCTCCCCTCTGCACCGTGGCGCACACCTTACCCATGCTGGAGGCCTCTCCAGAGCGCTGCATTCTCTCGTGTGCAGCCTGGGGGCACTAGGTAGGCAGCGTGTTCAGCGGAGGTCCGCGAGGTGTGACCGTGGGCAGCTCACTTCTCTCGGTCCCGCCGTCTCCTCTCCAGAGACGCCGCCCAGCCTGCTGGGTCTCCATTAGGGTCTTGCAGGGGCGCCTGGGAAGGTGGGAGGCATCGGTACTCAGCGGGTATGTGCTTGGCCCTTCTAGGCCCTGGAGAAGAAGGGGATCAGCCACCTGGAGGAGAAGGAGCTGAAGGAGCGCAACAAGAGAATCCAAGAAGACAATCGCCTGGAGCTGCAGAAGGTGGAGTTGCCCTCGGCCTGTCTCCGTAGGGTCAGGAGCCCTGCTCTTGCAAGGGCCTGAAGGTCAAGGGAGACCTGACTGGCTTACACAGAAAGTCCAGGGGAGCTGGCTGGCTTCAGGCACAGCTCGATCCAGGGCTTTGGGCAGTGCCTCCAGCAAGCTGTCTCCCCCCACCTCTCCATTCTGCTGATCTCTGGGCTCTACTCTCAGACACTTCCTCCGGGGGGGCCAGAATGACTCCGGCTGCTGCAGGCAGCTGTGTCTCCCACAGGAAGGCTCTTCCTCTGTCTTAAGGTCTGTGTGAAGCCTCTGGCTTCCCTGACCAATCCACGTCCAGGGCCGGTGGGCTGGGGCCACGCCTGGGTCATCTCCCCCATGACCCCAGGGTACCCCATGGCCTAAGAGAGTACAGGGCAGGACCCACAAGACCCCCTTCTGGTGGTGGTGGCCTGTCCCAACCCCCCTCCATCCCTGCCCTGCGCTCCCAGGTGAAGCAGCTGCGGCTGGAGCGGGAGCGGGAGAAGGCCATGCGGGAGCAGGAGCTGGAGATGCTGCAGCGGGAGAAGGAGGCAGAGCACTTCAAGACGTGGGAGGAGCAGGAGGACCACTTCCACCTGCAGCAGGCCAAGCTGCGGTACGTGGCCCGCAGACACGGTGCTCCCCACCACCCCCGCCCTCTTTCTGGGCCCCCCCACTGTGGGGAGCCCCGTGTGCCCCAGGGCCTTTGTACGTGCTCTTTCCAGTGCCTGGAGCCTTCTCCTCTGGCTGGTCCCCCTTTCCCTTCAGGTCTCCCCCGATCAAGTCCGCAGAGACTCCCTCCCCGACCCCCTTTCTGGGGACAGCCCCTGCTGCGTGCGCCCCTCCTGCTCACTTCTTTCCTTGAGCCTGTCTCCCTGTTGAGTCGCGTGCCACGGAGACATCGGAACAGTCTTCGCCACGCGTCGTGCCGCTACACGAGCGAGCAGGGTGCTAGACCCCGAGCTGGTCACCCCCGTCCGCCCCCGGTCCCCGGGAGTGTCTGCGCATCAGGCCGGGCCACACACAGGGATGCAGGAGTGCCTGAGGCCACACGGCAGGCGTCTGAGCCGCAGGCCTGGCGTGTGTGCCCAGGGAGCCCGTTCGGCACCTTCTGGCTGCACCAGCCCCCAGGGCTCAGACCTGCCTGGTTCCAGGCGCCCTCGGGTTGGACCGGCCTCAGCCTCTGACACATGCCTCCACGGTGTAGCCTGAGGCTTCCTTCTCCTGCCCCAGCAGCCCTGGGAGGAGGTGTCCTCCCCACCCCTCCATGTCCCCCCACCCCGCTCCGCTCCCCCCTGCTGCTCTTCACATGCCGCGCTTGCCCGTGACTGGGCCTTTGTCTGTCACCTGTCTCGCCTCTGTGCCTGGTACCCCCTCTTCCAGGAAGACTTCTTTGACCGCCACGGGCTGCAGGCCCGGCTCTTCCCCTGGCTCCCACGCAGGTCCCTCCTCCAGGGCAGGGTCTTCAGGAGGGGCCAGCGCACATCCTGGGCTCTGACACCACTTCCCTGCTCCCCGGCAGCTCCAAGATCCGCATCCGGGACGGGCGGGCTAAGCCCATCGACCTGCTGGCCAAGTACATCAGCGCCGAGGACGATGACCTGGCCGTGGAGATGCACGAGCCGTACACCTTCCTCAACGGCCTCACCGTAGCGGACATGGAGGACCTGCTGGAGGACATCCAGGTACCAGCCGGCCCCGCCGCTTGCGCCCGGGCTCCCAGAACAGCCCTTGGCCGCGCTCAGCCCTCTGCACGTCCTGCCTCAGGTATACATGGAGCTGGAGCAGGGCAAGAACGCGGACTTCTGGCGGGACATGACCACCATCACGGAAGACGAGATCGCCAAGCTCCGCAAGCTGGAGGCCTCGGGCAAGGGCCCCGGTAACCCAGGGCTGGGGCAGGGGAGCCCGAAAGTGCCCGGGGTGCGCTTGGGCGCATGGGGCTGGGTCTGCGGGGCGCTGCCTCGGTCCGCTGCTCCCTGCCTGTCCTGGTTTCCCCAGGTGGGTGTCCCTGGCTCTCTGGAGGCCTCTCCGGGAGCCACCAGGGGGCGGCAGCAGGTGCTCCGGGGCCTGAGTGGGGGGGAGAGCCCAGCAGCAGGCCCCCCGGCTTCCTTTAATGACTAGCTTAGTCGTCCGCTTTCCTGGGAGTGGCGCCCGCCCGCCCGCCAGGGCTTGTTTGGTTTCAAGTTTTTGCTGGAGGCTGGGTGTGTTTGAGCGACAGTGGGACTCCGCTCTGCTTGTCTGGGAAGTCCCTGGAGCTCCAGCCCGTTCAGGCTGATGCTGTCATCACTTTCTTTCCCTGGAGGTGGCCACACACATGAGCTCTGAGGGAATGAGCCCTGGAGCGGGGTTTCTCGGACTTTCTCAGGCAGATACTGGGCCCCCACCCGTTCTACATCATGAGCACCCCCAGTCGTGACAGCCGCACGTGTCCCCAGACACCCCCTGATGTCCCCTGGGGCCAGTTCGCCCTGGGTGAGACCACCGTTCCCGAGGCTTACAACGACTGCATTCCTGCCCCTCGAGGCCACCGCTTCAACAGCGCCCGGTCCCGGGGGCCTCATGGGCTGTCCTAGGCTCCTCCGTCTCTCAGGCGTGGTGGTGGCCGAGGACACGCGCTTTCCCCTCCCCCAAGCGTGTTTTGCTCAGAAGGAGTGGGGGGCTGGTTTCCTCTTTGTAGGAAAGGGAGGGATGTCTTTCATCATCTTTGGAAGTGGAGATTTGTTTTCCTGCATCTTTGTCATCTTGGCAGGACACGTCCTGTAGTGACTTCAGGAGAAAGAAAAGGAAATTCTTTGTTCTCAGAGATGTATGAGGAGGTATTTCCTTTGGTGGCAGTGGCCTGGGTCTAGAGCTCTGGTCGCAAGGGCGCTGACAGGGCAGGTGTGGCCCCGAGTGTGGATCCAGCCCACCAGGCAGCCCAGTGAACTCCTGGGAGCCCAGTTGTCCCTTTTGTCCCCTGGGGATGACAAGACACCTTCAGGAGTGTCAGGTGAGAAGCAGCGAGGAAGTGGTTGTCATGCCCTGGAAGCCATGCCGGTCACACAGGCCGAGGGTGTCGCACTCGTGGCTGCTCGTGGCCGCCGTGGACTCCAGGCCTCCCCAGCCCTCCAGCTCCCCTGCTGAGGTGGCCCGACTCATTGGAGCCTCTCCTCGGGCCCCTTTCTCTTTGTCCCTATGGCCCCTGTGTCCCTTGTTCCCACCTCCCGCGGCTTCCCTTCGCTCTGTTGTGTTGGAGCTCCTCCTTCTACCACGCTACATCTTCCTTTCTTGCGCTTTGTGCCCTGGTCTCGGTGGGACACATCCTCCAGTAATTTCTGGCGGAAAGCAGGAAGTTCTTGGAAAAGCAGGAAGTTCTTGGACGTCATGCGCATCAGGAAATGTGTCTGGGCCGCAGGGGGTAGGGCCTTCTCCTTTGGACGCCCAACACCTGACCCCGCCCCACCCCCACTGGGGAAGAGTGAGGGCCGCCTCTTGTGTGTCCCCCTTTGCACAGCTCCCCTGTCCCGAGTCCCCAAGTCTCTGGCTGGCCGCTGCTGCGCTGGGCTCCCTTGCTGGTTGCCCCCTTGCGCGGCCGCTTCTCTTCTCCCGGTGATGGCCGAGGCCCCGCTGTCTGCTTTCCCTCCTCGCCTGCTACAGCAGGGGTCCCAGCGGGCTCTGCTGTCCTCAGAGATGAGCTTGCTTTTCCGCGTCTCCCTTCAGCATGATTTCCAAGCGGCCTCTGCTCCTTTGTTCTGGAGACCCGCCAAAAACCATGCGCCATCTTTACAAACCAAGTTGGGCTTTTTTCTCTTTTTCTTGTCAGTAATTGGGAAGTTCCAATTGTGTTTTTTTGTTTGTTTGTTAGACAGAGAGCACAGGCAGACAGAGTGGGAGGCAGAGGCAGAGGGAGAAGCAGGCTCCCTGCCGAGCAAGGAGCCCGATGTGGGACTCGATCCCAGGACGCTGGGATCATGACCTGAGCCGAAGGCAGCCGCTTAACCAACTGAGCCACCCAGGCGTCCCGTAACTGTGCTAAGAGTGGGCATCTGCGACGGGCCCGCCACTACCATTGGCTGTGGGTGCTTCCCGTGTGCTGCCCTCTGTCCTGAGCACTGTCCCAGAGAGTCTCCAGTCAGCACGGTGGAGCCACTCCGGCCCATCCGGGCCCTGTGCGTTCAGGACCTGGGACCTGACTTTCTTCAAACCATGTGGCAGAGCGGGGCTCGTGTGGGGGCCGCGTGGGGGCTGCTGCCTGGGTGGGTCGTGAGTTCCATGCGCATATGCGGCCCCGCGGGCAGGTGGGAGTTGTTCCTGGTCCTGTAATGTTTCTGTGCTTGTCACAGACTCAGCCAGAGTCTGGGACCGCCTGGGGACGTGCAGCTGTCTGGCAGGAGGTCTGGGTCTCTAGGTGCTGATTCCAGGACCGTGCGCTGGTTGGCTAGAGAGACTTGGGTCCTCTGTGACCCTCTCTGACCCGCTGTGTCCAGCTGGACCCTGTGTCCAGCAGGAGGGCTGCTGAAACCGGTTGTCGAGCAGGGGGCGTGTGCTGCTCGTTCACCCCTGCATTCATCAGCAGCTGCACTCTGAGCTCCTGCAGGCCCAGCTCGGTGCCAGGGAGGCAGCGATTGGAAGGCCCATGAGGTACCCACCCTGGGGAAGCCACAAATCAGGCTTCCAGGCCAAGGGGAGCAGTCTGGGAGGCAAAATGGACCAGGAAGATCATGTTGCTGGTGGGAAGCGACACATGTGCAAAGGCCCTGTGGCAGGGCTTGGTGTCTGCTGACCAATAAGGAAGCTGGTGTGCAAGAGCAGGTAGGGTCAGGCTGTGCCCAGCCCCACCCTCAAGGACCTCTCCATCCAAGGGCACAGGACATGTCCCTGGGCTCCCAGCTCGTGATGGATGCAGGACTGGGGGACACATTTGCCTCGGGGCAGTGTTAGGACTTTGCAGAGCCCAGGACATGACCAGCTCTCCTTACTGAGGGAAGAGCCAAGCCCCAAAATGGTGACCCACTTCCCCAAGGTCACCAGCTGAGGCTGACAGAGCAGGGTCTGAGTTCCCGGGGTCGGGCTGTCAGGTGATCCCTCCTTGCTCTTCCTGTGCGGGTGGGGGTGGCAGGCCGGGTGTGCCAGGCGGAGGTGCTCAGACTTGGCCCGAGGGTCAGACCAGGGAGAGGCTGGAAACACCTGCCTGGCTCTCCCTGATCCGTGGAGTCAGAACCATCCCAGGGAAGGTCGGTAGCCTGGAGTCCCCGTCACATGTTAGAAGGATCCAGCCAGAGGCAGGGGTGGACGGCAGGCCGGGAGGAGGCAGGACCCCGGGATCCGAGGAAGAGCGGTGTGGGCAAAGGGAAGGGTCCGGCCCCGTGCCCCTTGCTGAGCGGCCCATCCCCCGCAGGGGAACGGCGAGAGGGGGTCAACGCCTCAGTCAGCTCCGACGTGCAGTCGGTCTTCAAGGGCAAGACGTACAGCCAGCTGCAGGTCATCTTCCAGGGCATCGAGGGCAAAATCCGGGCCGGGGGCCCCAACCTGGACATGGGCTACTGGGAGAGCCTCCTGCAGCAGCTCCGCACCCACATGGCACGGGCCAGGTCAGCACCGCCGGGCCCTGCAGGGGGTTGGGGTCCCGGGTGGCGGGCGGGGCTTGGGGGGGGCTGGCCTCCAGCGGCATCTGGCTACCACCCGGGGCCCTGAGGCCACCCGCCTCCCGCCCACCCCACGCCTGCTGTGTACAAATTCTCTGCGTGTTTGGCGGCGCTGTGTAAACAGGCAGAGACGAGTCGGCGTCATTCCCCTGCCGGGTCCCGGTCCTGTTCAGCCCAGCTTGGCGACTCCCAGGCCACACGGGTCCCTGCAGTAGGGCCCCGCCCTTCCCAGCCCTGGAGGGCTGCTCCCGGCAGGGTCTGTGACCTGAGTCCCGTCACAGCAGCTGAAGCGCGGCCCCCAGCAGCCCCCCCGCCCCGTTCCCATAGACCTGTGCAGCCCCCCAGCACCCTCTGTCCTCCGCAGCCTGGAGCGTGAGGACATGGCCTGGGCAGGTGCCACTTGTCGCTCTCCCCGGCTTCCAGGCTCCCAGGACCCTAGCCGTGAAAGGGAATCAGGAGGAGGGCTGGAGGGGGCGGGGGTGACCGCCAGGCGGTGTTGCAGGCTCCGGGAGCGACACCAGGACGTGCTGCGACAGAAGCTCTACAAGCTGAAGCAGGAGCAGGGCGTGGAGAGCGAGCCTCTGTTCCCCATCCTCAAGCAGGAGCCCCCGTCGCCGGGCCACAGGTAGGCGGCCTCCTGTCCCCCACGCCCCTCCTCGGCCGAGGACTTCCTCGGGCCGCCGGGTCCCCAACACGCTGCCGCCCAGCCCAGGCCAGCGCTCTCCCTTCCGCAGCCTGGAGCCCGAGGACCCAGCGCCCACCCCGCCCGGGCCCTCGTCCGAGGGCGGCTCCGGGGATCCTGAGGCGGAAGGGGCGGCACCCGCGGAGGGCGAGGCGGACGGGGAGGCGGTGCTCATGGAGGAGGACCTGATCCAGCAGAGCCTGGACGACTACGACGCGGGCAAGTACAGCCCCCGGCTGCTCACGGCGCCCGAGCTGCCGCTGGACGCGCACGTGCTGGAGCCCGACGAGGACGCGCAGCGGCTGCAGCTGTCCCGCCAGCAGCTCCAGGTCACAGGTGCGGCCGAGGGCACCCGCGCCGAGGGGGGTGTGCCGGGGACAGGGCCCTGCCCCGCCCCGCTCACCCGGCCCCTCCGGCAGGCGACGCCAGCGAGAGCGCCGAGGACATCTTCTTCCGGCGGGCCAAGGAGGGCATGGGCCAGGACGAGGCGCAGTTCAGCGTGGAGATGCCGCTGACGGGCAAGGCCTACCTGTGGGCCGACAAGTACCGGCCGCGCAAGCCGCGCTTCTTCAACCGCGTGCACACGGGCTTCGAGTGGAACAAGTACAACCAGACGCACTACGACTTCGACAACCCGCCGCCCAAGATCGTGCAGGGCTACAAGTTCAACATCTTCTACCCCGACCTCATCGACAAGCGCTCCACGCCCGAGTACTTCCTGGAGGCGTGCGCCGACAACAAGGACTTCGCCACGCTGCGCTTCCACGCCGGGCCGCCCTACGAGGACATCGCCTTCAAGATCGTCAACCGCGAGTGGGAGTACTCGCACCGCCACGGCTTCCGCTGCCAGTTCGCCAACGGCATCTTCCAGCTCTGGTTCCACTTCAAGCGGTACCGCTACCGCCGGTGACCGCGGGGCCCTCCCGGCCGCTGCCGCCCCCGCCAGGCCCCCCCGGCCTTCCCCTCGCCCAGAGGTGTTGGGGGGTGTCCCCGCAGAAGCTGCCCCGGAGGGCTGAGAGGGCGGGGACCCGCATCCAGGGCGGACCCCCGCCCCCGGCCCTTGCCCGGGCTGGCCTGGTGCTGCTGCGGGTCGGTGTCCCCAACCCCAGGCGGGCGTGCACGACCCCTCTGCCGTCGCGTCCTGCAAGTGGCCGAGCTCGGCTGCGGGGCTGACAGGTGCGGCCCCCCACACCCACACGCGGCCCCAGGACCGTGGCTTCCGACACCTGGTTCCAGAGCGGCTCCCCCGAAGCGGGGTGACCCCCGGCGCCGGCTCTCCCGGGGGCCGCACCCACGCGCCCTGTTCGCCTGGAAACATTTTAGGTTGTTTCTCTAAAATGACTTTTTTTAGGTGGGGAGAAATGTCTTATTTTCATCGAATTGGTCTACTCATGAAGTTGCATGTTTTTTTAATAAACACTTTATTTTAGAATATTTCCAGAGTTCCGGGAATGCTGCGCAGACGGTCTGGAGTCCCAGGCCCTGCCGCCACGGGCAGTCACGTTGTCCCGGCCTCTGTGGGCGCAGGACACACAGCACAGCCGGGGCGAGAAGACCTTCAACCGCAGCGCTTAAAACTCGTCCGTGGCCGTCCCTCGGGAAGCCTCCCGCTGTCGCAGGTGTCCTGGTCTTTGTCCGCCCGCGGCCTCCCGTCCCCCGGGAGCGCCCGGCCGGCTTGAGCGCGGATGCTGGGAGTTGTGGAGCTGCTGTCCCAGGCCAGGGGATGGCAGTCTGCGGCCACGTGGAGGGGGAGCTCTGGGCCAGGAAGGGGGGCAGGGACGCTGCTCGGCCCCCCACAGTGCCTAGGCCACCCTCCTTTTTTTTAAGATTTTTTTTTTTTAGTTTTTTATTTGACAGGCAGAGAGGCAGGCAGAGAGAGGGGGAAGCAGGCTCCCCGCCGAGCAGGGAGCCCGATGTGGGGCTCGATCCCAGGACCCTGGGATCTCGACCTGAGCTGAAGGCAGAGGCTTAACCCACTGAGCCCCCCAGGCGCCCCTAGGTCACCCTCCTGACAGGGAACCGTCTGGCCCGGTGTCCGTGGCCCAGACTGACCCTCCCTGGGCCACCGGGCACCCCCAGCCCCGTGTTAGTCCTATCCCAGGAGCGCCTGGCACAGCCCACCCTCTCCTGTGCCCCGCCCCGCCTCACGCGCCCGCGGCAGCTGTGGGGAGGGGGGTCTGGTCGAGGGGCCTCCGAGCTGGGAGCCGGGGCGGCAGCTGGCCCACCCACAGAAGCCTGGCGCGGGGCAGGGCGGCACACCGAGCACGTCCTGCCCCTGCCCTGCCCCGCCCTGACGGACGTCACTCGTGGATGGATCTCTGACTGCCAGGATGATCTTCGAATCTTGCATGTGTCTAAGCAGTTGGTACCAGGTGACCCCTGGGTCGCTGCATTGTCACTGCACACAGAGCAGCTCCTGGCTGCGGGGCTGAGTCTGGGGCACACCCAGGAGGCCCCTCAGTCTAGCCTGGCGCTTGGTCACAGGCTGTGTGTCCGGGCACCGTCCAGCTCCACGCAGCGTCGTCGTCTGTGTCCATCTGGGGCTTCTGAGGCTCGCAGAGACCCACATCTTGAAGCCTAGAAAGTAGGGGTTGGCTTAGAGCCTGCGGCTGGGGGAACCCCACCTCCCAGCTCGCCGCCCGCGTCTCAGCCTGTTTCTGCACCTGCTCCCAGGAGAGTCCCATCTCCTCCGTCCCCTCTGCAGTCCCAGCAGGGTGTGGACCCCAAGGGAGGCAGCTGCGCCAGGGGGGGAACAAAGTTGCTTGCCAGGTGCATGTTTGAGCCGGGATACCCGGTCTGAAGGGAAGAGGGCTGGGCCCAGACACCCCAGACCAAGGGGTCAGGCTGTAGCAGGGGGAGGCATTGGGTCTCGGGGGCCCCAAAAGTCACACGGAAGGCTTCCCAGAGATGGGGCGCAGGAGCCAGACTGGGCGAGGCAGCGTGGGGCTGCTGGGCAGAGGACAGGCCCGCGAGTGCTCCCCGGGCAGGGGGCCAGCGGGGTGACAGCAAGCCCAGGGGCTGGACTCTTCCCAGGGCCCTGGGGAGCCAGAGGGTGGATGATCCGGACAGGGCTGTGAAGGGCTGTCAGGGGGGACCCTTGAGGCGGGCTGGAGGCACCGTGGCCACCCAGCCGCCCCTGGGCCCCCACCCTCCTAACCCAGGGTCCACCCAGTGCCTTAAGCTGCTCCCAACCCCCACCCCATCCTTTTCCTGCCCTTGGCTGTGGAGGCTAAGAATAGATCCTCCCTGCCTGGCCCCCACCGGAAACCAGCCCCGGGGGGCGCATCCTGAGCCTGGCCTCTGTTCTCACCATCTGGCCCTCCCTAGCCTCCCTAGCGGACTGAGCAGGGCCGGGTTGGGAGGGAGGCCCGGAGGTGCCGGAAGCCAGAGCCGTGTGCAGACCTCACCCACAGGTGGCCTTGGATGCCTCATTTCCTCTCTCTGGACCTCAGTTTCCCCTTATTTTTTTTTAAGATTCTATGTCTTTAAGTGCTCTCCACACCTAACGTGGGGCTGGAACTCACAAGCCCGAGATCAGGAGTCGCGTGCTCTACCGACTGAGCCGGCCAGGCGCCCGTCTGTTTCCCACACTGCCTTGCAGAGTGGCGAGGCCGCCCAGACTCTGCAGGGCAAGCGCCCCTCTCTGACGCCTGCCGTGGCCGGTTCCCAGAAAGGACGCTGTCCCTGTTATCTCGGGCAGAGGAAGTGGGAAGGGAGCCGTGTCCCTCAAGTCCCCCCACATCTGCAGCCCAGCTCCACAGCTTCTTTCTGCCCCATCTGCCTTCGCAATTTCCCGAAGCCTCATGCTCCCTTTCCTCCCCAAAGTTTGAAATGTAATTTCTGCCACAACCGCATGTCTCTGACCCCTGGCACTTCTATTCATCCTACAAAGCCCAGTTCTTACCTCCTTCTCCCAGGATGCCTTCCTGGCTCATCTCTGGGCCGCCCTACGCCCTCTCACTTCCTCTGGCCCCGGCCTGGCCGTGGGGGCTGGACTCTGTCCAGCTCTGTCTCTCCAGCAGGAGGGCATCCTCGAGGGCAGATCAGTCCATTGTCCCACCACATGGACTAGGACACGGAGTTGCTCTTGAAGAGGATTTGGCCGGGGACACTCCTTGGGAGAACACGGCTTTACACAAGTGAGACCTTGGAGCCAGGGCTCTGGCAGAGGCATAGGAGCTGGGGAGACCCCACACCAAGGAGAA
>RCUC01137494.1:0-12740 GCA_003697995.1 Taxidea taxus jeffersonii | reverse complement strand
TTGTTGTTCTTTCCTGAAGAATGTCCATGGAGACAACACAGAGGGAGAAAAACAAAAACATAATTACCAGTTCACGTATTTTTTGAGTAATATTGATAATTCAGGGGACTCTCCTCAGGTGAAATTTGGGATTTTTTCATTTTCACTAGTGAATTCACAACAACAGAACCAGACCTGGAGCTTCTTGATGCTTCTCTTCCTCCTCCCCTGCTTGTCTGCATTTCCTGCCTCCAGCATGCTCACTCCAAACATCAGACCAAGGATGAAGTTTGGGAGAAAAATAGCAAGTCTCAGCAACCTGCCCCTCCGCACTCCAGATACTGCAAGGGGCTGGCCTTCCTTCAACTCTGGATAATTGTTCTGCTTTGAAAATCTGAACTGCCACACGCCGCCTGAGCCTCCTGGCCGCCCTGTTCTCCTGGCCGCTCTCGAGCCTGGGTGGCCTCATTTGCAAGGAGCCCTCACTACCAACCCTACAGCAGGCCCCGGGACTCTGTGACTGGTTGCTGCTGTCCGTTCCAGGAGGAAGAGGAGAGGGAAGGCCCCGAGTTGCTGGGGATCATGAAGCTTTTTTAAAATAAATCTTATAATTGATTGCTTGAAAACAACAACAACAACAAAAGTCTAAACACTATTTAGGGCCATTCCAGGAAACCAATGCAAATTTTCTAGTTGCATTCCTTTTAGGAGAGTTCTAAAACTGCAGAGAATACTGCGACTAAGCCACAGTAAAAAAGCCGGACAATAAAAACGTGCCAGCTAAGGCCTTCAATAAGCAAGCAGGTAACCTCAAGAAGTTTTGGAGTGATATTTATAGCCATGCGGTGCGGCTCTCGTGATCCTGTCGACATTCCTTTATTGGCTTTCTTTTGCTTCCATGAAGACTTCATTGCTATATTTAAAGGCTTCTTTTGATGAATGCCTCTATTTTTAATTATTGCTCCTCTTGAAAAACTCACTTTCAAACGAAATGGGAGCGTGGGGACTCTGGCTCGAAGGCACCAGTTATCTCTGAAGACGAGGCTGCCAGTTTGTTTGAAAGTTAATATACAGAAATCCCAGATGCTTGCCCTCACAAGAAGAAGACTTGCTCATGGAAGATGGGTTCCAAAAATAGAGATTAAGTAAAAGCCCCTACGCGGACTAATGAGCCTCCCTGAATCCCTGCTTGGCTTCCAGAATGCTGGCAGCTAGCTTTTCTCACGAGCGCCCAGCCACGCAGAGAAGGAGGATTTCTCTTTAGAGAAAGGATCTGCAGACCCTGAAACCTTCAGCTAGCCACTTCCATGTCACCATGGCGAAGCCGCACGTGCAGACCTCCTAATCTAGCTTCTTAGGGCCTGCCTATTAAATATGCAGCCAAAGAAAACCAGGCGTAGAGGAAACTCTATTATGAAAGACAGAGAGAGATGCAAACTGAAAAAAAAAAAAAAAAAAACCATCTGAGAAAGCAAAAAAGGGAGGAGGGGACTCTAAAAATTGAACAGGGGTCTTCTAAGACCAAGAATTCTGAGAAAGTAAAACTGTGCAAATGGGTACACATATGTACACAAATGCACTGGAAGATAAAATTGAGCCTATCTCCTGGAAAGTAAACCCAAAAGACAAAGACAAAAATTGATTTAAAGAAGGAAAGAAGGGAGGGAGGGGAAGAAGGGTGGGAGGAAGGGAGGAAAGGAAGGGCATGTGGGCATCAGTCCAGGAGACTCAGCCTCTAGATCCTACAAGTCCAGAGAGAAGGAAGGAGGAAGACAGGAGAAGAATCAGAGGAGAGCAGGTGAAGGGCATGCGTTCCCAGACTCAAAACAAAATGATGGCCAGCATAAAACAAAAAGAAAGGGGGGGAGAAAAACAAGGAAAGGAGAAAAGACCTACACCAAAACACAGCATCATGAAATTTCAAAGCTTCAAGGATAAGGAAGTGAGTTAAAGGAGCCAGAAACAGTTTACTGAGAAGGAGGGAGAGACTGGGAATCAGAATGGAGCAGGCTTCAGAACAGCAGAGGCTAAAAGGCCACGAACAGAGCAGGGCTTTCGAAATGGAGGGCAGATGATTTCAAAGTTGGGACTTCGGCAGGATATGAAATTGAGAGTCGTTCTCAGACCTGCAAGGTCTCAAATAAGCCCCCACTCCCCCCCGGTTCCTTTCCTGGGGAAGTTCCTGGAGCATCTGGTCCCTCGCCAGAAGGGTAGAAATTAAGACCCAGGCATCAGGAAAGATGCCCAGACGGTCGCGGGAGGAAGAGGCTGTGGGACCACCACGTGGCGGGTCCAGATGGCCTGTCCAGCCTCGAAAGCCTGGGACAACGTCTCCAAGCAAAGGACAAAACCTGCAGATCACCTTCTGTGTCGGATCACACTGAGAGAAGACTTCCGGCTTCGGCTGAGTCTGGCGATGATTTCGTGATAGACACATTGAAAATTTAACCCCCAGAAAGCATTAAATCGCACGGCAAGGAAGGTGGACGTAGCACAGGATGCAGCCTGGCTCCGAAGGGCAGTGTTTGCAGTCGTGACCATGGGGAACCTTGAATGTTGACACAACATGAAAGGCGGGTGGCTGCGTGTGGACGGTTGGGGCGGGAGCGGCGGGGGGCGGGGCGCGCCACTGAGTGGTCACCTTGACCTGCGGCACAGGAGGGAGAGCCCATGCGGGATCAGGGTCCACACCGCAGCAGCTGAGCGCGCCCCGCCCTGTAAACTGCCGACAGTGAAAAGCATTTAGGCCAAAAGCTAACGTCTTCTATTTTTTCAACAAGCCAACTTCATAGTCGTTTGGGAAAAAAATCACGCGTGATGTGAGTGGGATGGAAAGGACGGGACTTGGTGGTTCGTAAAAGGCGCCTTGACTTTGGGCGGTAGCTGTGCTGGGCGTTCTGGTGGTGGTGAGTTAGTCATCAGGGTCGGCGTCCAGGAAAAACACAAGGAAATGCTGCCTAACAAGCGAAGGCCTCCAACTCCCGAGAAGACGATGAAACGGGTATTTCCTTTCACTTTCACCAGGGCAGGCGTTACTTCTGAGCGCTAGGCTGGGCTGCCCGGGGTCAGTCTGCTGTTCTCGAACATATGGATGTCAAGACCCTTTTCCGCTGACGATTAGTGAGGACCCGCTGGGATTTTATTTGTGTGGGTCTCATCGATTGACATTTACCACATTAAAAATTAAAACTGAGGACGCTGGGTGGCTCAGGGTCTGCCTTCGGCTCAGGTCAGGATCCCGAGGTCCTGGGATCGAGTCCCACATGGGGCTCTCTGCTCACCCTGGAGTCTTGCTTGTCCCTCTGCCTCTGCCCCTCCCCCAGCTCGTGCACGCTGTCTCTTAAATAAATAAATAAAATCTTTGAAAAAAATTAAAATGGAGAAATTTGAAAATACGTATTAGTTTATCTAAAATATCAAAAATAAACTCATGACATATTACCATAGACATATTTTATCCAAAAAAAAATTGGAAGATTGGCATTGCTTTACGTGATTGCAAATCTTTTCAAGGCCTGGGTGAAAGCAGAGCGGGACTCTCCTGTTGGCTTCTGCACTCATTCTCTTGCCATATATATATATTATTTGGGATGAAGTATGTGACAAAATTTCAGCCTCGAACAGATACATGGTTGGAAAAGAGAGGAGTATTTTATTTTATTTTATTTTTTAAATAATTTTCATTTATTTATTTGAGAGAGCATACAAGCAGGGTGAGGGTCAGAGGGAGAAGCAGACTGCCCGCTGAGCTGGGAGCCCGATGCGGGGTTCGATCCCGGGCCTCCAGGATCATGACCCGAGCCAAAGGCAGACACCCAGCCCAACTGAGCCACCCAGGCATCCCAAGAGAGGAATATTTTTAATAGCCTCTTCAGAAAATTGTGGATAGTCTTCTGGACAAGTAGCAGTTTCTTAAAAGGTTAGTTGCAATGTGGAATCTGGAGCCTTATTAATAAATCTTCACAGCCTACGTAACAGAGTCTATTCTATTACATTTACATCTACCAATCTCTCCTGCACTGTGAGTGGATCTTTACCCCATGCATGATTCTGTAATATCGTCCACTCGTCCTTTGGAAAATACTGGGTCGCTGACTAATGCAGATCTTCCAAATGTTGACACATTTCATTGCACAGTATTCAAAAAACAAAATCACCTTTATTAATAACACCACCGATCTCCTTCCGAGAAGTCTTTAAGTATTGGGAAGCTGCCAAGCTCATTATGACAGACACGGCTTTTCCAAAATTCTGGCTTTTGCTTGAAAACGTTGCATTGTTGGCAACAAATATGGTCAGTTGTTTGCCTTGAAGTGACAGGCTCCCTTTGTTCATTTTGGAAAAAAATGTCTGCCAAACATCCCAGTCTGAGAAACCACAGTTTGTCCATTTTTCAGTGTCTCATTTAAAAGGCAGCTCAACCACACATGTACTTTTCCTCAAGAAAACCATCATTTTGCAGCTTGTAACAGGAGTAATGTAGATATACTACTTGTTTCTTCGCACAGGATATTAAAAGGACACATATTGGAGGGTTGAGATTCCATAAAATGAGGAAGAACTTTTTTTTAAGACGTGAAGAGAGATAGGGTGGGGAGGGGCACAGAGAGAGGGAGAGAGAGAATCAGAAGCAGGCTCCGTGCCCAGCACAGGGCCCGCTCCATCTCACCACCCTGAGATCATGACCTGAGCCAAAACCAAGAGTGGGATGCTCAACTGACTGAGCCACCCAGGTGCCCCTAAAATAAATAAATTTTACTGAGCCCTCAAGGTTGCTCTTAAGTGAAAGTGGCTTATTTTCCCCACAGTGGAAGATGAGTGTCATTTGCCAGCAGCTCCGTGTGAGATAAGGTTCTGGAGTTTTCCAGGGCGCAGACATCGATAGGGCCCAGACAGCGGTGGGGAAACAGCGGATAATTACCTTAGTGTTATCATGAGACCTTTTGACCTTGTAGACTCCCTGGAAAGATTGCAGGGACAACTCCCCCCAAGGGGTCCCCTGACCATGCTTTGGGAACCACCAGTATAACTCAGAGGTGTTTCGCTGTTGTTAAAAGGCATTGCTGCGGCCCCTCCATCGCTCAGAATAGCTCTGACGGAGACCGGGACTGAGGAGTCTCATAGGATTTAGGACCATATCCTTGTCCCCTATTTGGTCCTAATCTCAACACGCAAGCCATTCCATGGAGGGAAGGCGTTCCTAACCACCCGTGTTTCAGCAGGAAAATCATAAGCCACTACCATTTGTCCTTAAAATTTTTCATGTTTGAAAAAAAGTAGAATTGCCTTTATTCTTTGCCACTCCCATATTTGTGTGTGTGTGTGTACACGCATACATGTTCCCTCCCAGATATGTAAGGCGCCTTTAAAAAATATATATTTTTATATATATTAAATTACATATTATAATAATATTATATATATATATATATGGTAAAGTTACCTTTGAAAAGATTTTTTACCTTTAAATTTCCCTTTACTTTTAAAATTTACCTTTAGATACACCTTGAAAAACTGCAAGCTGACATGTCCCAAGAGTTTGGTCCAGACTCATTTTTCACTCTAATGTGCCTTAAAAATGAATGATTTGAAATCATTTTTCCCTCAGGCTGAACGTAGTCCTTGTAGACACCGGCTACTCTGTGGGGAGGGGAAATCTGGTCGTGTTTAGTGACAAACACTTCCTGTGACTCTTGTCTCACACGTATGACTGAATCTTCCAACCCAGAGTTCATTAGGAGTTATACACCGTCTTCCTTTATTATCTACTTTATGACCAAAAATTACAATAAGAAGAAATCTTCACCCACGACTCTCATGCAGGTATATATAGTGAAGTCGGCCTTCTTGAAACAATGATCCCCCTCAATGCCAGTGGATACATCTATGATAGTTCCTTTATTTTTTTTTTTAGAGATTTAATTCATTTGTTTGTCAGAGAGAGAGACAGAGAGAGTGCACAAACGGGGAGTGGCCGGCAGAGGGAGAAACAGACTCCACCGAGCAGGGAGTCCAATGCCAGACTTGATCCCAAGACCCCGGGATCATGACCTGAGCTGGAGACAGACACTTAACCAACTGAGCCACCTAGGCGTCCCAATGATGCTTTGTTTTAAACCAAGCTACTCCTGACCCATTAAACTATTTTCATTACCCAGGAGTGGATCACACTCTGTGGTTTTTGTACCACTGGTTTAGACTAGGTTCCTTATAAGCTGGTTTCCAATATTCCATTTATAGTAGATGTGCTCGTGCTGAGTGACGAGGGGCCGTTTCTTGTCAAATGTGAGCGTCTCTTCTCTTTGGGTCTCTTGACTTGTCTTCTTGCTTCCTTGAGAGGACTCTATCTCCTCATTGAAAGTCCCCCCCTTTGCCCTGTAGATGCCAACCCTGGAATTCTGGCTCTCGGTGCTGACTTCTCTTATTCTCCTAGAACAGTTTTCCCAAAGGGTAGGATAAATGCCACTAGGGTATGCAAGATGATTTTAGGTGGTATAAGGAAGAACATTTTAATAGTTACATATTTGTGTATCCGGAAAAAATATATATTTAGAACACCCAAACTGACGATTTCCTGGTATTATTGCCTAAAGACTAATTCTTTTTTAAATCAATTTTGATAACTGTACGGGGTTGCATGGAAATATGACAAAATGGTGCCTACTGGAATTTGGGAAGCAGAGCTGAAGAACCCAGACCCTGTTGCTCCCACCCAACATGGCACACGCTGCTGACTCCACGCATACTCACGGCGACCCTAGTAACCTACCAAAGGTACTTCTTGGATGCCCGGTCGACATCAGAAATTTGCTGGTTTACCCCAGCATTTCTCCTTTCTTCTTACCTCGAACTGGCTCATCCTGTCAATTTCCTCCAATATCCTAGTCTCTTCTATTTATCCCCTGACCCACGGAAATATCCAGTCCAAACTCTTTTTTTTAATCTTTGTGATACTTCTCTGCGTAGCTTGCTTGATTTTCACACTCATTGTAAAAACATCGTAAACATTCTTGTTGGTTCCAGGTGCTCCCATATCTATCCCTTTCCACTCGACACGGGTATTAAAATCTTTTGATATTGTCCAAACAGTCAGAGAAGATTACATTCGCCCCAGGAATCCTACCACATGAAATCTAATTCCATCGTCTTAGCTCCCAGGCATCTCCGTGGATCTGTCCTTAATTTCTCTACAAGAACACTCCGCTCTCAGATAAAGACCATTCCCCGGCTGTGTCCTGCAAGTGTCTTTGCCTTTAGAGCTTTTCCTCTGCTGTGGCTACCACCTGAAGTGGAGTCCCCTCGCTTCCTTCCAGTGTGCCTCCTGTGTGCGTCTCCTCAGAGAAGCCTAGCCTCTCAAAACGTTCCTTAGCATTTGCAGACACTGTGTTGTTGCTAGGGTTGGTTGTTTTTTGTATGGTTTTCTTTTTTACTTAAATTGCTTTGTAATTTTTTTAAGATTTATTTATTTTTGAGAGAGAGAGTGCTTGTGCACATGTGCAAGCTGGGGGAGGGGCAGAAGAAGAGAGAGAGAATGTCAAGCAGACTCCCCACTGCGTGTAGAGCCCCATGAGGGGCTCCATCTCATGACCCTTAGATCATGACATGGGCTGAAATTAAGAGTCGGACACTTAATGAACTGAGCCATCCAG
The DNA here is from genome assembly GCA_003697995.1 of Taxidea taxus jeffersonii. Lineage (NCBI taxonomy): Eukaryota > Metazoa > Chordata > Mammalia > Carnivora > Mustelidae > Taxidea > Taxidea taxus. Next base: position 5,112 of record RCUC01137494.1, on the reverse strand, counting down.
GTGCCCCTGCTTTGTAATTTTTTTTTTTTAGGTTTTTATTTATTTATTTGACAGACAGAGATTACAAGTAGGCAGAGAGGCAGGCAGAGAGAGAGGGTGAGGAAGCAGGCTCCCCGCAGAGCAGAGAGCCCGATGCGGGGCTCGATCCCAGGACCCTGAGATCATGACCTGAGCCGAAGGCAGAGGCTTTAACCCACTGAGCCACCCAGGCACCCCTGCTTTGTAATTTTTGACAGAAATACAGTTTTCACAATTGGGCTAAAACCTCTACCCAATTAGCCTATCACCTCCTGAAGGCAGGGCCTAGATCTGATGTAATTCACAAGTATCATGTAGGATGTTTGCGCTGTAAAGTACCAGAAAACTCCAAGTCAGAATGGTTAGAATGACATCTGCTGCATCGTGCTACAGCTGCAGAAGTAGGACAGGCCCCAGGCAGGGTGAGATACAGGCCTGCTTGGTGACGTCACCAGGACCCAAGCTGCTTCTCAGCAGTGGCAGCTGAGGGCTGGTCTTCCCTAGCAGTCAGGGCCACGGGTGGTGGGTGGCAAGAATGGGGTGGGGCAGGGTCACGCATGCCCGCGTGCGGGGGCCACTGTCTTCAGCCGGAAGCCCTTCTCTTTACTCTGGGACAGTAAGAAACATTGTCACCATCGAGACTCGGTAAGGAAAGGGTGTGTGCTGTGATGAAATTCCAGGCTTATTCTAGGAAAGAAGGTGGCAGGAGAATGGATGCAGTCAGGCAACCGGCAGCAGCCCGCACGCCATGGTACAATATGCCGCACTCGGAGGGTACGCCGTGCTAATAGGGGTACGCAGCTGAGGGTAAAGTGGGGGCTACCTGTGCATATGTATTCATGCCCATATACACACGTGTACTCTTACTTATGTAATCCGTAATTACATAACATTCATACATAATTCATAGTCACATGTATAACATCCTGTAGAGTATGAGAAATACTATGTCTTCTGAATCAAGGAATAAATAAAATGACACATTTAGCTAAGAATCAGAGTGGACATATAACACATTAAACATATAAGAATAGGTAGAGAATTAGGGGCACCTGGGTGGCTCAGTCAGCTAAGCGTCTGCCTTCAGCTCGGGGCATGACCCTGGGGTCCTGGGATCGAGTCCCGCATCGGGACCCCTGCTCAGTGGAAAGCCTGCTTCTCCCTCTTACACTCCCCTTGCTTGTGTTCCCCCCCCCCCGGTCAAATAAATAAATAAATAAATAAAGAATAGATAGAATTATACCATATCACAGAACTACAACATAAAGAACTAAAGGTAAGAGGCACTAGATGACATAACTACTTTGGTGGAAAATCCTAAGTAAATCAACAAAACAGCCACTAGAAGTTACAAGTAAATTTATCAATGTCCCAGGATACAAAGGTAATATACAAAAATCAATGATATCTTTATATGCTAGCAGGAAATTAGGAAATTTGAAAAACGATTTCATTTCCAAAAGCATCAGAAAAATCTCATAAGATACTAAGGAATAAATTTAGTAAGAGATAGGTAGGACCTCTACGCTGAAACCCACAAAAGATGACTTAAAGAGATCAAAGACACAAAGGAAGGGAAGGACTCACCATGGTCCTGAACTGGAAGGACCGGCCTTGCGAAGAGGTGAATTCTTCCCAGATTGACCAACAGATCAAATACGATCCCAACCAATATTCCAGGAGGCTTCTTGTTCTGAAGTGTATGTGGAAATACAGAGGCCTTAGAAGAGCCAAACCTGTTTTTTTTAAATGAAGAACGAAGTAGGAGAATGATTCAAGACTTACCACAGAGCTACAATAATCAAGAAAGGGTGATCGTAATGGAAGTATAGATACAGATCATTGCACAGAATGGAGAGGCCAGAGTTAGATGCCCAGTGTGTAGTAGGTTGATTTTAGATAAAGATGCTGAAGCAATCTTTTATTTTCATTGGGGAACATAAAGTCTTCTTGAAGAACAGTGTGGAATAAGTAGATATCAGCATGGGGGGGAAATGGACCTCACTCTTACCACACATCATAATAAAAAAAATTAAACCAAAACAAATCAGAGGCCTAATATAAAAGTCAAAATATAAGAATTCTAGAAGGAAATACCGAAGAAAATCTTCAGTCTTGGGCGGCGAGAGGGCAAAGATTTCTTAGGACACAGAATGGATGAATCATAAAAGGATAGATTGGATCTTATCAAAATTTTTAAATTTTCCTCTCGGAAAGACACGGTTAGAAATGTGAAAAAGCATTGCACAGAATGGGATAAAATGTTCACAGTACATGTATCAGACAAAGGGTCAGATCTGGCGGCTCCACTGGGCAAGGATCCATTTCCAAACTCATGTGGTTGAAGGCAAGACTCAGTTCCTTGGAGAGAAGGACCCCATTTGGAGAGAAGACCCCAGTGACTGGCGACATGGGCCTTTCCAACACGGTGGTCTGCTTCATCCAAGCCAGCAAGGGACAGAGTTTATAGTAAGACAGAAGTCCCAATCTTCTATAGCCTAATCATGGAAGCTGATATCCCATCACCTTTGCTTGTTCTCTTGGTTGGAAGCAAGTCTTTAGGTCCAGCTTATACTCAGGGAGTGGGAATTACACAAGAACATGAGTCCCAGGAGGTCTCATGTAGGGATCATCAGGGGCCATCTTGGAGTCTCCTGCTACATTCATGGAACTCAGTTTGGACAAAAGAAATCCACTCAGAAAGGGGGCAAAAGATGCGTATACTCACTTCACTAAAGAAGATAGTGAATGGCCAATAAACACATAAAAAGGTATCATTAGGCCTCAAGGAAATGTAAATTAAAACCATGAGGAGAAACAATTACGCACCCACTAGAATAACTGAAAAAAAAGAAAAAAAAAAAAGGAAGAAAAACAAAAGGGCCATACTAAGTTTTGATGGGGATATGCAGCAAACAGAGTTAATCACACAGGGAAAGGTAAAACAGCCAAAAACCAAAACTGGCTGTTTGTTATGTTAAACATATACCTCCCACGTGACCCAGTCATTCTGCCTTTTGCTGTTTATCCAAGAGGAATGGAGTTGGGTCCACGTGATGATCTGACCATGTTCGTTTATAACAGCTTTGTTCACTGTGGTCAAAAATCCATCCCCAAGCGAATGCAGACTTTGGCATATCCATGCAAAGGGACACTAGTCAGCAGCAAGCTGAACAGAGGACTGTCATCAACCAGGTGACTGAGTCTCAAAATTCTGATGCTGAGTGACATAATCTGGGGGCAAACAAGTGTTTACCAAATGTTTGCATGCACATGAAATTCTGGAAAATATCTGTGGCCACAAAACTGAGACCACCGATGGCCCTGAGATGGCAGAAGGAAGGAGGAATGAACCACACAGGGGCAAGAGGAAACATCTGGGGTGATAAAAATACTTTGTATCTTGATTCTAGTGGTGATTTTATGTTGGATTATCAGACTGTACACTTGAAATGGACCCAGTTCTTGTAAGTAAATTATATCAATAGAAAAAGAGACACTGGGACGCCTGGGTGGCTCAGTTGGTTAAGCCGCTGCCTTCGGCTCAGGTCATGATCCCAGCATCCTGGGATCGAGTCCCACATTGGGCTCCTTGCTCGGCAGGGAGCCTGCTTCTCCCTCTGCCTCTGTCTGCCTCTCTGTCTGCCTGTGCTCGTTCGCTTTCTCTCTCTGACAAATAAATAAATAAAATCTTTAAAAAAAAAAAAAGAAAGAAAAAGAAAAAGAGACACTGTCTTTCTGGAAGGATTTAGTTTGCCTTAAGCAGGCCCTGCAACCACACTTAGTGCGTCTGCTCTGTGTCCCCCGTTCACATCAGTCCTCCTAATTAGCGATGTAACACCGTAAATAATGGCGACTAAAGATCACCAAATTCTGCAGAGCCAAGGGCAGAAGAGGCAACAGAAGGATTAACAGGCCCCTTTGATTGCAACTTGACTATTGGACTTTCTTCTGAGCACTTTCCGTAGAACAGAGCAGAAAAAAATGGAAGTAGTCTGTTAATCAGTTCTGTAACTTTTCACCAATTTCTGGCCAGAGTTTCTATAAATGAAGGGATTAAAAAGACTGAAAAACTTGGGGTGCCTTAGTGGCTCAGTCGTTAAGCATCTGCCTTTGGCTCAGGTCATGATCCCAGGGTCCTGGGATCGAGCCCTGCATTGGGCTCCCTGCTCCATGGGAAGCCTGCTTCTCCCTCTCCCACTCCCTCTCCCTCTGCTTGTGTTTCCTCTGTCACTATGCTTATTTAAATTTATTTATTTTAAAATGTATTTAAAAATAAAATCTTAAAAAAAAAAGACTGAAAAACTATTATCAGTGGTCTGTTCTGGAAAGGCCTAATGAGTAGGCCAATTGTAAGGGAAAGAGTAGAAAACCATGAAAAAGCCTTCCTGTGACTTTAGATCTTCTCTGTGTTACTTTATTTTTTTTTTTAAAGATTTTATTTTTAAGTAATCTCTGTCCCATGTGGGACTCAAACTCACAACACCGAGATCAAGAGTTGCACACTCCACCGAATGAGCCAGCCAGGAGCCCCCTTTTGTGTTGCTTTATAATAGAAACCCAGCACAAAGTTTACGCCTTGATGCATTAAAAATTGAAAGGGTGATTGAACTTATTGAGCAATACTTATTTTTTTATTGGCAAAGTATTATGGGACAAGAATTATCAAGAGAATAGAATATATTTAGCGGTGAGTAAGTCCTGTCAGACACAAACCTAATAATACAGTATTTTGGCTAGCAAAAAATAAAAACAAATTTGGGTTTACTTGTCTAAAAGCAAGAGAAAAACATATTTCAGACCCTGACTCCTGGATCCACGGAAGCGGAACTTGGGGAGTTACAGACGAACCCTAAGTATGTGCAGGGTTCCTCCTTCTTATCTTTGATGTGAATTCCTAATTCTCCCAGATATGTTAGTGACCCGCCTACCATGGTGCCGGGCATGCAACAGATATTAAATATTTGTTCAATGTCCATCTTCAAAATCTTAACATTGTCTACTTTTGGGAAGTTAGATGATAGTTTAACAGAAAGAATCCAGGCAAAAAGGACTTTTTAGGTTTAGTTCATTTTCTTCATCTCTTATTTGATC
>RCUC01137493.1:0-24117 GCA_003697995.1 Taxidea taxus jeffersonii | reverse complement strand
CAAGAATTGGCTGCTTAAACTGACTGAGCCACCCAGGTGCCCCTATTTATATTCGTAACAACTTAATTTTCCTCATGCAGGCCAGCGCCAAAGACACAGGATGTCTGTACGCAGCAATACATCATCGGCTCCTTGCCCTTCGGAGCTTCAATAAACAGAAAGATGTAAATCAAGCTGAAAGCCAGTCAGAAACAATCCTGCAACAATTCAACTGCGAGAGCTGTGATGAGGATGAGGATGATTTCCTCCAAGTCACTAAAAATAGATCAGGTAAATAACTTTTCTTTTCTTAGGTCAGTGGTTTAAGAAAGAAATCTTGTTCACAATCCTAACAGATGAAATAGATTTTTGTAAAGTGGAACTTATTTAAAGTGGATGGGAATTAGAGTCCTAGCTCTTTGGATCAGAGGAATGGATTTGGAAACCATTGTCTTCTATGTATGGCCTTCATTATGATTTTGCCCAAAGTCCTCCTTACTGTGATATCCATATGTCATTTGCACATAGATTTAATAAAAATGCCATGAAGTCTTACACTGAAGACTTAACACTGAAACTAACCCATTTATTCATATTTCTCATCACTTGTTCTCATTTTCCTATTATTGGCCATAACAGAAGAAATCATAAATATATCATAAAGGTAAAAGCACATTACAATGAAGCCCACCAGACAGATCTGACTTGAAATACTGAGACTCCTATTTGTCTCCTTTTTGGAATTTGACTGCTTTATTCTCAATGACTTTTTTTTTTGCCTAGGGTAAACAGTACTATTTTTTTATTGGGTCAGGATTCATGAATTGAGCAAGGTTAAATGGGAACCAGTTGTTAGCAGATTTTTAGGTTTCGGTGTTTGTCCTGACGATAGATTTAAAACAAAAATTTATCATTATTTTTGGAGAGAAATATGGTCAAGGAAATAGTAAGACCAGCTTTGCTATATAAATGGTGCCAAGTACTTTCAGTAATAGTTTTATTTAGGCCTGAATTCTACTCTACAAAGAACTGAGTAACATCCTTACAAAGACAGTGTGTTAATATTTTTCCAACTTTTAATCATTTTAAATCTTAAAGGTAACTTAATCATACATAGTTTAAGAATCTATCATAAGACATGTGCAAAACTTGATGAAATATCTTCCTTTGCCTAATCCTAAGAATGTAATCAAGAAGAAAAATGCACAGAATATGCAGCCCAGGAACATAAACTGCTTGACTCAAGTGAGCCAGAAAACTAAGTGAATATGATTTTTCTTGCCACTATTAAACAATGGTTTCTTATTTTTTAAAGCGTGTGAGATGTATAAATAAAATTATCTTTTTATAATGCTTATATTGTCAATAATAAAATGGGGCCTATTGGAAAATGAATTGGTATCCATCAAAAATGTTCATTTGAAATAGGATTAAATGGCAAAATTTTCTCATCAACAAAAGCCACACTTAGGAAATCTATATTTTATTATATTCCATTTTGGGAAAGAGGGCTATTCAACTCTCTTCGTACAAAATGAGAAATAATGGAAATAATGCAAAGTAAATGTCAATCATAGAAACCCATCCTTCCTCTGCCATTTTCTTTTTCCACTTGGTATTTTCTCCAGGAGGTGTTACATACAAATGCTAAACTGTTAGGAAAGCAATAAAAAGTCTATTTCTTTAAACTTTGTTGCCCATGAATTAAGGAAAGGTTTAATTATCTGAAATGTCATGTTTAAAATTAGCAACATTTCCAAATGTTACATATAAAATGTATATTCTCTATATCGCATTTCCTCATAGTAAGAATAGTCATGCATATTCATGTTCAGTTGTGTTCAATATTAAATGTAATCCGAATATAACATTTTATAATATTTTAAATTTATATCACAGATCCTTCTAGGTGGACCCACAGACAGTCAGTTGCCTGTTCATGAGCGCCATCTACCATAAACATGACAACATCTACAGAAGGATTGGTTACCTTACTGAAAATACTAAGCCATCCTAACAAAATGAGAAGATCCTATTAATGCCTTGAAGAGTTTTTATAGCAAAGTTCACGAAAGATAATTCGTTGCAATTAAGATTTTTCTCTCATATAGTCTAGTAATTGCAAGGCTTTACATTTTGTTTATTGTGGAGAAAAGACAGAATTGAAGAAATACACGGACTTTGAAAATTCAAAATTTATCATTTTTGAAGAAGCTAATTTAGAATAGGATTTGATAACTAATTTGGACTGTTCATCACATTGGTGGATATAATAGTTAAATTGCTGGATTTGATAAATGTTTAAAATGTTTTTCAGTCATACATTGTCTGGTCATAAAACAAATATTTTACAAGATTTCTAGTCATTTCTTCCAAAACAGTATAACTGCATGCTAACATTTCATTAAGTCATGTTTCTTTTCTGGGAAATGTGTATTTTCATGTAACCTTTAGATTTACTAATACTATTAGATCATATATTCATGGTATCAATTCCTTTAAAGATAGTATTGTTCTTGGACTTGTATCCATTGCACCTTGTATAAGCTTGACAACAGTCCAGCATCCAATAGTTGTGGAAGAGATGAACAAAATATATTAACTATGTAACAAAACAGTAAGTATATAAAAAGTAAACTATGTTAACTTGTTCTTTGCTTTATGTAATTAAATTGTCATTAATAGTCTAAGGGGCATAGCTGTATAGAGACCTTTAAAAAAAACAAATATATTCATATATACCCAAATGAAATTTGATCTTAAATGCTGTTATTGTGGTGGACTGTAATAATTTCAACAATTGTGCAACAAAGTTCTGATGCTCCTCTTTTGAGATTTGTCTTAGAGACACTTTATGAGTTATACACAAAAATTAGGGCTTCTAGCCATATTTCATTTTTCAATCCAATTTGATTACCCTATGACTTCAAAATGACTTTTGATCACGATTTCTAAATATTCCTTTGTTAGAAGCATCTTAGTTTTCTCAGCGTGCCATAACGAAATACCACACTGTGCAGCTTCAGCATATAAATTTATTTCTCACAATTCTAGAGGCTGAGAAGTTGAAGATCAAAGGGTTAACACAATAGGCTTGTTCTGAGGCCTCTGCTCTTGGTTGTAGGCTGCTGTCATTGCCTCCTGGGCTCACAGGATCTCTTCGTGGGAGCACAGGCAGGGAGAGAGCAAGCTCCCTAATGTCTTTTCCCATAAGAGCACTAATCCGATTAGACAAGAGCCCTGTCCCCATAAATTTATCTAACCCTAATTACCCCCCAAATCGCATCTCCAAATTCCATCATATTGGGGGTTAGGGCTTCAACATATACATTTGGGGGAGAACATAAACATTCGGTCCATAACTAGGGAATAGGATTTACAATTCCAAAAGGATTTCTGAAAATTATTTGAACAATGACAACATATTTGGAATAATGGGTCTATCTTCACTAAATGCTACTTTGAAGAACAATATTCATTTGGATATACACATGTGATTACACATTTTTTAAAGTCACATTATTTTGCTATAGTACCTCTCATAGTAATAAAAGCAATTATTTAGATATAGGTAGGTAGATTCATACATACATACATAAACATAGATATGGTCAAACCTGAGCTAATGCCTGATAGCTTGGCATATTAAAGTTCAATAAACTCTTTTAGACTCTAATTTGGTTAGTATATAAGTTGTTCTTTCCCTATAACTTAGTAAAAGTTAGCTCATTCATATGAATGAGAGAGGCTCATTCATTATAGTGACTATAGAAGAAATACAGCATCCTTCTAAATTAAGCAATGATTCAGGAAATGGAAAAGAAAAATTAATGTGAGATAAGAATAGAGAAAAGGTAGAGAGGAGGAAAAAAAATCAAAGAAGAGCTCTAGCATAAAAGAATGAATAAAAACAATGGGAAAGCAAAAGTTTAAAGTTGGTTGGGTTTTTTAACTCCTAAAAATGCCTCTGATGCTGAAGACATCAGACTCGGTGGAAAATTTTCTTTAGAAGTGGAAATAAACAGGAAGACATCTGGAGAAGAAATTAATTGGTTCTATTTTCCTATAAGATCTTAGCTGATATGGGAACATTGTCATTGCACTAAATTGTTAAAGCAAAGCAGAGAACAGAGATCTTCTTTATCTTCCTGACATGTTCATTCTTGTGCTCACTTTAGGGTGGAGATAAAGCAGTATTTTCTCAATGCTTCAGATATTTTAATATCATTTGATTTTATTCTTTCTTTCTTTAATTTTCCTTGTACTTGAACTTTCCTTGTACTGCATATACCAAGCAAAAAAAAAAATTAGACTACTTCAATTACTTATTTACTCATTAATGCCAGTGCAACAGAATAAAAAGTATCAGAAAGGCAGAGAGAAAAAGTGAAAATTTCTCGATTGACATGGTTACCAACAGCAGGAACATGGTATTTAGTTTATGACTTATGACTATATGAGGTTTCTCATATGACATGGTTACCAACAGCAGAAACATGGTATTTAGCTTATGACTTTCAAACCATTTCTATCCACTCTACTATTCCTTCTTATAATCTTTATCCAAATATTTAGTAATATTTTAGAGGGGTAATAGAAGTAGAAACATCTTATAATTTTATTTTTGTCCTATATCTTCATCTAACCTTCCTCTTTTTGGCTTTTCTACATACATCGACCTTTCTGTAAGGTGAAGAGATCATCATACATGATAATCATTTTCATAAATTATGAGATGATTTCAAAGCATTCATCTTAGATTTTGATAGAAGCTACTTTTTGTCAAAATTTACTTCAATATTTCCCAAATATGCTAGATGTATATTTAATAATATATCTAATTATATATCTTAGATTCAAATAACCTGACAATTCTTCTCTTTCAACAGGAATTTAGACTCTACTAAGTTATTCAGCTTAATTTTGGGCCATCAAAATGTTGTCTCTTAAATGTTATTTTACATCCATTACTGTCAAAGCCAGGAATCTTTTGACCTCAACAATTAATATCCCATAGAAGTCTTAGAATATGAGGATGTCATTAAAAAAAGGGGGTATGTGTATCTTTCCTAGAATCAGAATGTGAAATGGGCTGGAAAGATATATCTTAACCTTTGTAAATTCTCAAATTGTGAATATCACAGTGATATAATTTTCCCCGGAACATGTTGAGAACAAATAAGCTTCCTGAGATGTGGTTACCAGGTGGTTGGGTAAGCCCACTCACTAGAAAAGTATATCAGCTGTGCCAGAGATGAGTTTGAGTTTTTGACACTCAGTTACATTACAGATTATTTTAGTAATTTGAGGGTTTTGAAACTTATATTAAATCCACAAATGCAAGCACTTCTATTTGTTTTCTAATGGACAAATCACATCCACAGTACTGCAGGATTTTGACGTCAGACTTGCAGTGGACAAACTGGAATACATGAACACATTTAAAGTTTCTGAGATGATATTTGGAAACTGTGGCATTGGAGAAGTTGCTGAAATAACTGGCAAATATGTAGCCTAATAAAGACTTGATGTAATCATTTTCAATTAGAAGTTCACCAAATCTTCCCAGTTTCTGCCAAGCTAGTAGATTTAAGACTATTTCAGTGAAATTACCTTAATTTGTATTTTTCTAATTTCTGTTAAGATTGAGTATCTTTCAGGTATTTATTCTCTGCTTGTTTCTTCCAAGAAATCCCTGTCAAAGCTAAGTGGCTTCTTAGCATATACAGGATAAAAGCCAAACTCCCAAGCATGGATGTAACACTTTCCATCTCTTTCCCCTCATCTGCCTCCCTAGCCTTATTTCCCACTGTCGCCTGCCTCCCTCTAAATTCTCTAGCAATTCAGAACTGCTATTTCATTGCTCTATACTTTTTTTTTTTAAGGCTTTATTTATTTATTTGACAGAGATCACAGGTAAGCAGAGAGGCAGGCAGAGAGAGAGAGAGAGAGAGGAGGAAGCAGGCGCCCTGCTGAGCAGAGAGCCCTATGCAGGGCTCCATCCCAGGACCCTGAGATCATGACCTGAGCTGAAGGCAGAGGCTTAACCCACTGAGCCACCCAGGCGCCCTTCATTGCTCCATACTCTTGCTTATGCTGTTTCTTTGTGGAAATCTTCACGATAAGAAGATGTTGGAATAGCGAGAAGAGAAAGGATCTTGAAAGATTCAAGTTATACATGAGTAACTCACACCCCACAGAAGTTAAGAGATGAGCTTTAATTTCCACAGCAAGTCACTATCAGTACCTGCTGTGAGGCAAAGTTCGAGATGAGAATGGATCTGTGAGCTACTAAAAGTAGACATCAGCCTTCATTGTGTTATTTCTTACTCTAATACACTACCTGGTACACAGGAGGAACTCCATAAATATTCAATGAACCCATGAATGAATGTTGGTAGTGGTGGCTAGCTGAAAAGGAAGAGGGCAGATTCATTATCAAATTGGGCTTGATAGAACCTTGGTGTCACTCTAGCTCAACACCCTTCTTTTACAGATGAGGGATCTGAGACCCAGAAAGATGAAGTGACCTGCCCGAAGTCCACAGGCTAGTTATTGATAACGCTAGGACTATAAAAAAGCAAAGACGGGGCCCCAGCAAGTGGATGTAAGGAGCAGGAGGGATGGACGGTAGGATGTGGACTGCCATTTGATTCTCCCCTTGCAATGAGAGCGTTTTCTTCCACTTCGCTTGCTACTAAGTCAACCCAGAGCCATGTGTAACTCTTCCTACAGCGCCAAGTCTCCTTCCTCCTCTGGCCTCCCAAACCGCTCAACAGTCCCAAGCGGGATAAACAGTCATCATTGCTTTCAGGACTCACTTCTTTCCAGTTAAGAGCCTCCAAAAGGCTAACTACTGCCTACAGAATGAAGTCCAAATTACTAACATTCTTACCTTCCTCTATTGACCTATCCACTTTTCCCATCTTATCTCCCCATCTAGAAATGCTCCACGTCGCCAGATTCCTCTACCCATTTTCCTCTGATTTCCTTAAAGACTGCCTTTCTCCCTCTGAGCTGATAGTTTTTTGGTTGTCCTTAGGGGCTATAACTTGAGCAGTCCCACGAGGCGCCATGCTTCGATGGGCCAGGCACTCGGCTCACTGAGGTCTATCTTGCAGTACCTACTAATTTCTGAGCAAGAAGCTCTGCATTTTCATTTTGCACTGGGCCGCACCAATTGTGCAGATGGTCCTTGGCCAGTCTCCTTGGCCCCTAGCCCAGCGTTGGTCATATCGGCCATGCGACTAGATTTGGTTAAACGAAGGAATAAAGAAAGCAGCCTTTGTGCGCGATAATGAGGGGTCTAGTTTTATAGGAGCCGATAAAATGCAATAAGGAAACCCAAGCGAGGAGGAGCCCAGGGGCACCTTGCACTACCGCCGGGCGCTGGAAACCCCAGATGGAGGCCCTGCGCTGCTTCAGACCGGTTCCAGCTGGATTCCTAAAGCAGCTCAATCGCCAAATAGAATTCCAGCCCTTCCTCCGGCCGCAGCCAATCCCCGCAGCTCCTCAGGCTCCTACACCGCAGCTGGCTCTGATTGGCCCACAGAGTTGGCGGTGGGCGGGGGGGGTTTGGTGCCCACCCAGGGAAGGGGGTGGAGCAGGAGGTGGGCCCCTGGGCGGCGAAGCGGCCACTGCGCAGGCGTAGATGGAAACCGATACCCAAACAAACAAAACCCAGAGCCCAGAGGCCTCTAGCTCTTCCCCGCCCACCTTTCCCCAGCTCCGGCTCTCCCGCCTCCCCGCCGCCGGGCTTTCTCCGCCCCCGTCAACGTCTGGGCGCGTCCCCCTCGCGGCGCGGGCCACGCACGGCGGTGCACTTAACCTCTCCCCGCCCGGCGCGGAGTTAGAAGCTGGGGCGGCGCGCACTGCTGGTGGCGGGGAGGCGAGGCGGGACCCCGGGCCTGCAGCCCCGCCGGGCGGAGGATGACTTGCTACCGAGGCTTCCTGCTGGGCAGCTGTCGGCGTGTGGCAGGCGGCCGGGCGGCCGTGCTGAGGGGGCCGGGCGCGGGAGGCCCCGCCGCGCGGCCGCGGCTCTGCGGGGACGGCGGCGGACGGCGGCACCTGGGGCAGGGGCAGCCGCGCGAGCTGGCGGGCTGTGGCAGCCGCCCGGACGGCGGCTTCCGCCCGTCGCGGGTGGTGGTGGTGGCCAAAACCACCCGGTACGAGTTCGAGCAGCAGCGGTACCGTTACGCGGAGCTCTCGGAGGAGGACCTGAAGCAGCTGGTGGGTCCCGGCGGCTCTCCCTCCCTGCTGTGTGCGGACGCGGCCCCTGTTCACTCCCAGGCTCGGCCGCGGCTTCGTGGTGTGGCGAGACCGCTCGGGGCCACCCTTCTTCCCGGGCGCCCTAGATGCCCTGCCTTCCCGGCTCGATGCCCTCCACTCCCTCTGGCTTCGCTCGTAGACTCCCCGCCTTCTATGTTTGTGTGTCGAGAGAGAGACGGAGGGAGAGGGTCACTGTTACTGCAGAGACCCCCAAGACGGCGGAGAAAGACTTGGAGGGGAAGCAGGAGTCCCCAGTGGGAAGGGGTTGGAGATTCATATGTGCCCTCACCAGCCCCACCCGCTGTTTTCCCTTTCGGGAGTAGCAGCAACAGCCCGGATAAAGGTGGGCGGGTGGCTGAGGTCTGGACGCTCGGGAAACAGGCCCCTAAGCCTCCCCAAGAAAAGGGGCCCCGGGGCATGGCTGCGGGAGGTGGCAGAGAGGGCTATGGTACCGCGGACACACCCCCTTTTACTCTGCAGGACTGCGAGGCCTGAGACACTCCGGAAAGCCGGTCTGGGTGAGCCTTTTCCGTGATGGAACGTGGTCGTCAGACAAGGTTCTAGCAGTTTATTTGAAAAGCACACGTGTTTTGAATTCAGGGGTTAGCAAGGGAGAAAATTTGACTTTGAATATATGCTGTTAAGTAGAAAGGGCAAGATAGAGGGCAGGCAAACTTGGTAATTATGAGATAAAAAGCCTGCGTCCATAACGTAGCAGTATCTCCACAATGGACTCTTTTTAGTAGAGATATCAATATCTTTGCAAAAGTATATAAATCCATCCAAGGAAAAAAACCCCGAATATCCCTCTCATCTCTCTCCTTTTAAGATTTCTGATCCCATGCTCTCTACTCACCAACTTTAGGAAAAGGAGAGTGAATATGCTACCATGAACAGTAATGGAAATCTCTAATTGTTGATACTGTGCACCAAAAAGCTTTGGAATTGCATGCCTATAACCAAATCTTGTAGACTTCTCTACAGGAGTAGACAGCCTGTTTTAAACTTCTGGTATGGTTTGTAATCTTCAGATTTGTTTGTAATGTTTTGTACAGGTATCAAAATGAAGTTGTAAATCATGTCTGCTTAAGTACTGAATCTGTTTTCAGCATTAAACTTCTTGATTCTTTAATGAGTTAATTGAGGAGGGCCCCTGCTTTCATTAGATGGAAGTGCTAGGTGCAGGTTTGTTTTCTCTCCTTTCCTTTAGTGTTTGAAGATGTAGCAATGTATAGAAAACAGTTATGTCATTTAACAAGAGGACATCAATCACTTTAAGTAGGAAGTTGGAGTAGTTTTGTCAGGGAGTGAAGTTAGGGATGAGTGAAGTTGGGGATGACTAAATAATGTCAGAAGCAAGCGCATTGTTTATGTGTTGGGAAAGAGATGTGTCCTTGGATTGTACTCAGTTTTGCAAGATTTTTTAGGTTAATATGTATGTATGTATATATATATATATATATATATACACACACACACATATATATATAGACATGTTTTTTATACAATTTTATGAAAACCTCTTGCAACAATTTAAATTAGTACACTCTGTTGGCCTGTTTGAAGTGTGGGATTGGGGGTAGGAGCTTGGGGTTCTAGGCCTAGTTCTGTGTGGTTAACTTCCTAGGGGTCTTTTTAACTTCTCTGGGCCTAATGTGTGTCAATGATACCTTTTTTATAGTACGGTCAGGTTTTCAGAGTGCTTTCCCTAGGTCATTGTGTGATAGTAGGATTGGACTAGATAATTTCCAAGGCCCTTTTTAGTGCTGGTGTTTTGAAACTGTGGATAACTTTTCAAGGCCTCAAGAAAATGCATGCCCTCTGAATTAGATTAATTCTGGGACTTTTGAACTAGATTGCCACTGATCAAAACTTTAAAAATGTGGGCAAATCAATACGTCTTTAAAAATTGAACTACCTAGTGTACTCACTCTGAGTATCTAAAGAGAAATCTCTAATAGGTAAATATTTGTCTTTGGCTAGGTAATGCTGTTTGGGCTAAGAAAACTTTGAGTTAAAACTTTTGTACTATTAAAAAAAAAACTTTTGTACTATAGAACACATGGTTTTGTAATTGCAAGGCACATTTCAATTATATTTTATTGGATTAGCTCCTTACTGGTTTGAGTTTGTTTTACCATTTATATTAAAGGCATTGTTCAGAATGGAATAGCACTAGGTTGAGTGCAAGCCAAAGAATACTGAGCTGTGTAAAGTTGTTCCAAAATGGGATTCTGTGGTAGGACTGATAAGCTGGTTAATATTGTTTGCTGTTTTGCTGGGGTAAAAGATATTAAGATATACAAGTCACCTGAATTGGGTATAAAAAGAAAGTGGCCATGTGCTTACTTTTGTCTCTGGCACCATACCTCTTAATGTCTGTAGTGTCATGGTAACCTGAAGTTTTAGATCAGAGGGTTCTCTTGTTGGTGAGGTGGTGGTTTGTTGCAGAATAGGTCTGTGTTAGGTTATTTGTTAAAATGCAAATAGAAGATGAGGGATGGAGTGTCAGTGTAATTTTATACCCTCAACCCTCATGGCTTTCTCACTTTGTAGAAACTTAAATAGAGGAAATACTTCTTAGTTGTTAAAGCTAGTACAGAGTAGGTTTCTATCTTTCAAAGTTGGTCAAAGTCTGACTTCCAGTTACTCATCATATTGGTCGCACTATTTTATTTTTATTTTATTTAATTTATTAATTTTTTTTCCTAAAGATTTTATTTATTCATTTGACAGAAATCACAAGTAGGCAGAGAGGCAGGCACAGAGAGAGGGAGAGGCAGGTTCCCTGCCAAGCAGAGAGCCCGATGCCGGGCTCGATCCCAGGACTCTGGGATCATGACCTGAGCCGAAGGCAAAGGCTTTAACCCACTGAGCCACCCAGGCGCCCCATGCACTATTTTATTTTTAAATATTGTGATGTTTCCTGTGAATTTCTAGGAAGGTGCCTTCGAAGGTACGTTACCTATCTCTACTGGCTCATTACCTTGCAAGGGCTAATTAAACTATTACTATGATTTACTTACATCATAAGAGATGCAGCTGTTCAGAGATGTGGAATTTTTATTAATAAGGTCCATGGTACTCAACAAATTAGATCTGTAAGTGAATCAAAGCTGATTGGAAAGGGTTTTGACATTGTAAACATGGCTTATTGGCCAAAGAGTTATGTTTTATTTAAAAATAAGTATATACCAGGGTGCCTGGGTGGCTCAGTGGGTTAAGCCTCTGCCTTCAGCTCAGGTCATGATCCCAGGGTCCTGAGATTGAGCGTGCATCAGCTCTCTGCTCGGCGGGGAGCCTGCTTCCCCTCCTCTCTCTGCCTGCCGCTCTGCCTACTTGTGATCTCCCTCTGTCAAATAAATAAATGAAATATTAAAAAAAATAAAAATAGTATATACCAAATAAAACATGAACTGTTTCTACTCTTCTCTCCCTCTGTCCTAACCCAGAAACAGCCTTCTTTAATGGTTGCCATTTTTAGCTTTTTACATTTAATTATCTTTATAATGGGATAGAATAACTTCATTTAGCAGTCCCTCTATTACTGGATTAAATTATTCCTAGTTATTGCTTTCTTAGCATACTTAGGAGATGCAGCACCTTGGATTTTATTTCCCTTACCATGTATCCTGAAAATGATGGTGTAGCTTAGGTTATAGTTCTTGGGCAGATACTTTTACCACATGGTGTGCATTGAGTGTAGTGTATGGGAGTATTTATCAAATTAAAGAATATGATCTGGAGTAATTCCAAGGCCTTCTAACAGAATCTCACTCCTTCAAATCTTTCAGATACAGGCACCAGAGTCCTCTATCTAAAGTGAACATCTGGCCTCTTTATTCCTCTGCTTAGAACTTCTCAAAAGCTCCCTCCCCATAACCAGTAGAATCAGCTAGGAAATTTGTTAAAATGAGGATGTCTGAACCTTAGCACCCCAAGATTCTGATTCAGTTCCTGGAGACTCCAGGCTCTGCCTTTCTGAACCACACCCTTAAGTTTGCTAGCTCTGTCAAGGGATCTTCATTTTTAACAAGCTCTCCAGGTTTGCAAGTGGCCCCCAGATGACACTTTGAGAAACACTACTGTATGGGGACCTTTATGATCCTTACTTAGTACGCCAAATAAGGCCCTTCATGGACTGGCTCCTGTCTACCTCCTGAGCTTCATTTCTGATCAATTTTTGTCCTGAGCTTCATTTTCCATTAATTTCAAACTATTTTATTTTCATTAGGTGGTGTGCTGATTTAATTTTATTTCCTGACCAGTAGTTCATTAAAATGTTTCAATATATAAAAGATACAGAAGGGTGTGCATTGAAAAGCCTTTCTCTTATTCTTGTCACTGGGCACACAGTTTTTGTCCCTGGAAGTAGCCAGTGTTAGCAGTTTCTTGTTTTTCCTTCCAGAAATAATCTCTACATACAAATCAGCACAATGAAATATTTTTCTTTGTCTCATCCTTTTTTACTTAGGGATTACATACTCTTTAAGCTATTCTGCACCTTGTTTTTTCTTTAAAATAGTATGTATAGTATTCTGTTGTGTGCATGTCTTAATTTATTAAAATACATTCCATATGAATAACTTTTGTGTTAATTTATTTGCATGTGAATCAAGCTTGAAGATAAATATCTAAAGGTAGAATTGTTGGGTCAAAAGGCATGTGCATTTGAATTTTTAATAGGTATTACTAAATTGCTTCCCTTAGAGGCTGTACCAATGTATATCTTCACCAGCAATGGATGAAAGGTGCTTTTTTCCTCCCTCTATAAGCCGTTTATCACATTCTGGGTGTCTTACTAGGCTGATCCGTGAAAAAATGGTATTTCAGGATGGTTTGATTTGCATCTGTTAGTGTCTTTACTTTTGCAGCCTCTTTTGCTTTGAAGGTTCTTCCTTCCTCTAGCCGATTCCTAGCCTTCCTTTGAGGTCAAGCTCCAGACATGGCTTCCACAGGAAGCCTTCCTTGGGAACCTTGCTGTGCTCCTTTCTGCTACCATGGTTGTGTTGGATGTTCTTTATCTTAATACTTACATATTTGAGCTTTCCACCTTTGAGTATAACCTGATTATTTTCGTCTCTAGACTTGAGGGCAATGACCTCATCTTATTCATCGTCCTCTGTATCTTCCCATCCCTACCAAAAAGGGTTCTGACTTTTTAAAAATGAGTTTTAGTTCTTTTCTCCTGGAGGCTTCCGGTCCAGAGCCTTATTTCCAACTATCATTCTTCCAGAAGATTTTAGCTGTGAATGCTTAAGGTTGAGGTTACCAACATGAGTTGGTACATGAACAAGAGTCATGGCTAAATACGTTTGAGAAACATAACCTAAACAAGACAGAATTTTTATTTGACCATAGGATTTGGTGGTAGGGGGGGCAGATTAGAAAAACATGTCAAATTTTGTGGAATACAGCTTGGAAAATAGAGGCTTATGATCTACTCCCTTCCATAAATATTTGCAGCTAAATAGGAGACTCCTGAAGCTGTAAAAGGATTGAATATTACAGTAGCTGAAATTCTGCCATTAACGTAATCATTGACAAGTGTGCTTTAGAGCCCTGATTTTCCCTCTTCACTGTATCAGGATAACGTGGGGGAGGTTTTAAAAACAAGGTATATGTGGCCAGCCATGAGCTTGTAAATAATTTCTTACTATGATCCCTTTTCCTATATTTTCAATTATATGAATTACATTTTGAGTAAAGTATCAATGCACATTAATATCTTCTCAGCTAGTGAAGTATAAGTTAACTTTTTTTTTCACTATCAGTAATCTTTGTTAATATGTAACAGAAATGTGTATTTCAGAATATCAGCAAGTGTGTGGGTTATTTCTTGCCTTGGCAAAGTTCATTGTATATGATGTGGATTGTGCAGGAAATTCGACCAACCTCTGTATGACATTTTCATTCAAGGAGAGGTTAGCTGATTGGTTCTCTTCTTCCTAACTGAAAGTTGGTAGAATTGGGACTTGGGAACAGAATAGTTCTTGATTAGCCTGTATAACTTAATCATTAAATTGAGGCTTAGGGCCCTAATGAGTATTTTCAAGCAGAAGTGAAATGTATAGCTAACATAGGACTGTTAGGAGTCTGTAGTGGGCAAGTCCTGGATTAAGAGCAGGAGATAGGAGTTTTGATCCTGGCACCAGTCTATTAGTTTTATAAACTTGAGCAAGTAACCTAACCTCTCTCTATTTATCAGCCTCTTTGACTTTGAAATGGGTATAATAATGTCTGCTTTTCCTTGCTTATATAATTTTTAGGAAGATCAAGTTAACCTATAATTTACATCATTTAAAGCAGCATAATTCTAATTTTTCAGCCACAATAATCATTATGTAAATGCCACTATTATTTACTGAATTATGTACCTAAAATGGTACTGCTTTGGTCACTTCAAAGTGGTTCCTTTATAAAATAGACCACTAAAGTTATGAAGATTCGTTGAACTTAACTCCTGCTTATGTAGTTTTTGTTGTTGTTTTTAAGCCAATTTCTTGGAGGAAGTGACAGTTTTGAATTTTTTTACTTTCTTTTAAGAAGTATTTTTGTAGTGGAGAAAATAATAATAAAAACTATGATCTTTAAAAATACAACTTTACAAGGTCGCTGTTGCCAACATTCATGAACTTTGTTGCTTAACTTAATTTATTCCTCAGCCCATTTATTAAGCACTTCCTCAGTGGGCATCCTTCTAGGTTCTGGGGAACCACAGATGAATAAAAGGGTTCCCAAATGTTTGGAGAAAACATTAAATTGTGTTATAACTGTTTATAAGTGGTCCATGGGACTACAGAGAAGAGAGAGAATAATTTGGGGAAGGGCAAGAATGAAGGGGAAAAAGACCTTTGCATTTTTTTTGACTTTTAAGTAGATTTTTCTAATGATCTTTTTAAAGTTTAGATTTTCAATTGTGAGATATTTTTACCATATAGAAAACTTTCAAATAGACCCCTATATCTCTTTTTTTTTTTTTTTTTAAGATTTTATTTATTTATTTGACAGAAATCACAAGTAGGCAGAGAGGCAGAGAGAGAGGAGGAAGCAGGCTGTCCGCAGAGCAGAGAGCCCGATGCGGGGCTCGATCCCACGACCCCGGGATCATGACCTGAGCCGAAGGCAGCGGCTTTAACCCACTGAGCCACCCAGGTGCCCCGACCCCTATATCTCTTAACTACTGTTTGCCACATTTGCTTGAAATATTTTTAAAGGAAATGTTAGAACTAAAGCCCCATCCTTCCACTTTTTCCTCCTCCCTGTGTCCCTAGAGGTAACCACTAGCTTGCAGCTGTTACAGATGTATGTGTACATACATGTATACACATATATAGCTTTTTCTCCTGCCCATGTCATATATTGCATCCCATATATTACGTTATACATCACATGCTATATATTTCGTGTTATGTATTACATGCCATATATTACATTATATATCATGTGTTACATAATGCATATATTGCATATATATCACATATGTATACATGTCCGTAAAAAGTATACTATTTTATGTGTCTTAAAGTTACATCAATTATATATTCTTTTGATTATGCGCCTATTCTTTAGAAATTTGCTTTTCTACTGTTGGTTTTGAAACTTACTGGTATGTGTTAATTCACTTTAAGTGCTGTCTAGTATTACATTATTTGGATAATTAGGTTGTTTCCATTTTTTTTATTAGAAAATGCAATTAGAAGTACAAATATATCCATAAGCATTGAACAGTTCTATGATTCCCCATGTTCTCAGTGGCACTTGGTAGACTTTTACATTTTTGCCAATGTGATAAGTATGAAATACCTTTTAAGTTTAGGATATCTTAGTTAAATATTAAAGAATAAGAAAGAATTTATATGTGAATGGAAGAGAATAGTCCTAGCAAGACAGGGGACGTTAATCTTTTTGCCAAGAAGAAGAATTTAAATGTTTTTGACTGTAATCCACAGTCAGAAAAATTTTACATCATGACTAAGTACATATACTCATTTGAAATAAAAGGTAACATGAAACAGTTGAGCCAGTTAACATGTAGTAGAGTTTATTTTTTTCTTAGTAATGTGGGTTGTCATCAATAAATTGATGTGACAACTATTTTAAGGGCAGTTTGAAAATCATTGTTCATGAATAAGTATATAGAAGCTAAATAAGTAAGCCGGACCTTATAAGTATTAAATGTCATTGTTGGCTTTGTGTCCTAGTAATTTTCAGTCTTTTTTAGCAGGAGAATACAACTGTCACTCCTACTCTCTTTGCCCATAAGAGTGGAGTGGAGGGTCAATTTTTCTGACACTTTCGCATTCTGAGACTAGTATGAAAGCAGCCTCCTGATGGTGGTGGTTAGGTTGGTGGATGGGAAATAAAGACTGAAGATGCAGTTAGCAGTTCTGGAGGCAGGCTATTGCATGAGACTGGAGAAGAGTTGATGCTGTCCAGAAGTCAAGCGGTGGCAGCATGATTGTGAAGGACAGATCAGAGAAGCAGTTTACAGGTATATTTATTGTCCTTCGCCACATGGAGATTGAGTGTGAGGGAAGAATTAAACAGGATACTTGGGTTTATTCTGTTGATTTATATAAGTATTGTTAACTGATATATGGGGGAAGAGCAAATTTGAAGGAGGAATATGTCTTCGGATTTGGATGGTTTTGGTGAGAGGTACTTGATCTACTAGTGGGGGGATTTAATGTAGACCTTTGAAAATTTGAGCCTGTAGCTCGAGAGAATGGCGTGAGCTGACAGTATATATTTCATAGTTACTGGTGCGTACTTGGGAGATCAAGTCCCTGGAGTGGGGAGGTAACTCAGGGAAAATTAAGTGGGAACAGAGAAGAAAATTAAAGATGGAACCTTGAACAATCCCAACATATGAAGGAGTAGGTGAAAAGAATAAAAAGGAATGCAGAAGTGGAAAGAGAATGATGGGGAAACTAAAGGTAAGCACCTGAGAGAAAGGAGAGTGAAATTGAAATGATCCAGGATAGATGATGCCAAATATAGCTCAAGAAATACTTCAGCTTCATTGTAGCAGACCTGATCATGCTAGGTGGAAGTTTACTTTCTAGCTGTTGACTAGGTGTTACTAATCATTTTAAGGCAATTCTGAATTAATACTCATTGTACCATTTAAGTAAGTGGGTATGCTTTTAAGAGTGCTTAAATTATGCCTTGTGAGTTTATGGACCAAATGATCATTGTCCCAGACAGTTTGTGCATTTCTTATGTGTTAAATTTAAAAAGACTGATTTCCTTCCCTTATTGAGCTTTCATGTGAATTAGTACATTGAGTACAATGCAGTGACATTCAACTGACTAGTAAAACAAGTCTTAAAAATTTGTATTTGTAATAAACTCAGTTTTGGTCAAGTAAAAATATCTATGATATTTTAATAAAAGTGGTTGGATCATTTAGGAAATAGCCTAACTACCACATCTAACTTTAAGGTCAGCAAATTTTTGTTGGTTCAGTTTCCTCCTTTATTCCCTTCATGCTTTATTGTATCTTAACCTTGGAGCCACCTAGGGAGAATTGGTGTTGGCTTTTGTAGATTTTGTAGGAGAAACTCTGACTGCTTGAATGAAACTCTTTTTTGCTCTTTCACTGAAATATGTCGGACTGACATAGAATATGATATAGAAATATGTCAGACTGAAATAGATCTTTTAGATTCACTTTGCTTTTTCCAGATACTCTGGTGAATAATCTTATAACCTTTTTTTTAATGCACATCAACAGTCATTTGTTGTTGTTGTTGTTTTGGAAAAATATTAAAACTGGTGCTAATACTGGTGGTGTAGCATTGCAGAATTGAGAATGTGTTCTAAATTTCAGTAATTTCTCTAACCTCTTCATTGTAGGACATAAAGAATGTGTTTTTGATTAAAGCATGGTTTTAAATCTTCGAGGTCTTGTTATTTTTGGAGGGATAGCTAGAAATTCTTACCAGCCTTTGAATGAAAAGAGAACTTGAAAAACTGTATATGCCAGTTGAATAGTGATTTCAGGTTTTCTAATTGATGCTTTTACTAAGTGATTTTATAAAATGCCTTATCTTGTATTTGCCTAGTTTAGCCAGTCCATGTTAATGAAGCTTATTAGCCCAACCATCTAGATCTTTAAAGAAGATAATTAATATAAGAACTTGTATTCTCTAAATAAATGTACCGAACATGAGTTACTAGAGAATTAACAAAAAACAACCTGGGTGGGAACAGAATGAAATGACATTTCTGCCTCAATGTTAAGTATTCTGATGCTAAATGAATTTTGTACTCAGGTTTGGAAATTTAGGGATTCTAGTGTTGGTAGCAGGACTTATTAAAATCATGGAAAACTTGAAGGTTTTTGTTAGTGCTCCAAAATTTTCTCCACAAATTTAAAACCCCTTCACCATCTCAAAGCACAGTTTCTTTTTTTTTTTTTTAGATTTTATTTATTTATTTGACAGAGAGATAGAGAGTACAAGTAGGCAGAGCAGCAGAGGGAGAGGGAGAAGCAGACTCCTCACTGAGCAGGGAGCCTGATGCGGGGCTCGATCCCAGAAACCTGGGATCATGACCCGAGCGGAAGGCAGCCACCCAACCAACTGAGCCACCCAGGCGCCCCTCAAAGCACAGTTTCTTAACACTCAACTGCTGACTAATCTTAATTTTCTGGAGTTTGCTGAGAGCCAGGAAGTGGGCACAAAAGCTTCTGAACCACCAAACTAGAATTTACAGTTACCATACATAAGGATTTCTGTCCTGTATTCTTGGGTACATGTCCTATATTGTCCAAACCAAGAATTAGAGGATAAAAATCTGGACAGGAAACTGAGGACCAGCTACTTTTAAGTTCTATTTATAGCAGGTTAGAAGCAGTACATTTGTTGAAACTATTATTTTAATAGACTTCTTATACATTTGAGTTAGTTCTCATTGTCCTTGCCAGTTTTTAGTGCCCTATTAAATACAGTTTGATTGAGCTAAATTAATTTTTAAACTAATACAGTAGTAGGCACTCAAATATTTGAATGAATTTTTTAGATTTCCATTTCTAGCTATGTATTCACTCTTGAAATGGCTCATGAGAGGTAATTACTATAACAAAATAATATACCATAGTAACTAATCTGTTAGAAAAGTCAGGAGTTTGATACTGAGTATTTTATGAGACTGACTTGCTGCCCACTGTGCTAAGAGGGCCGTTGATACTGAGTATTTTAGTTTGAGATTCCAGTTAGATATCCAGAGAAAGATGTCAGATACACTGTTGTGTACATTTATTTGGAGCCCTGAAGAGAAGCCAGGTTTAGCAGTTGGGAGTCCTCTGCATACAGATCTCTCACGGGAAGCCTTGAAGCTAGAGATCACCAGGGAGAGAGTAGAGATGAAGAGCATTATGATCCCTGTTTACCGAGGGTTGGTTAGTATGGTTTTAGTTAATTTGTAATTGGGTAATGGTAGTATAATAATCTGAATGTTAATGCTATGTTCATTTATATTCAGAAATTCTTAAAATAGTTTTTCAAACCTATTGTATGTTGATTTTTTTAATTAAATGAAGGATTATTTAATTATGACCTTGGTCACTGCTTCCCTTAAAAAATTTTTTTTAAAGATTTTATTTATTTATTTGACAGAGAGAGAGATCACAAGTAGGCACAGAGGCAGGCAGAGAGGGGGAAGCAGGCTCCCTGCTGAGCAGAGAGTCCTATGCGGGGCTCAATCTCAGGACCCTGAGATCATGACCTGAGCTGAAGGCAAAGGCTTAACCCACTGAGCCACCCAGTTGCCCCTAAAAAAATTTTTTTTTAAAGATTTTATTTATTCATTTGACAGACAGAGATCACAAGTAGGCAGAGAGGCAGGCAGAGAGAGAGAGGAGGAAGCAGGCTTCCCGCTGAGCGGAGAGCCCGATGAGCTGAGCGGAGAGCCCGATGCGGGGCTTGATCCCAGGACCCTGAGATCATGACCTGAGCCGAAGGCAGAGGCTTTAACCCACTGAGCCACCCAGGCGCCCCTAAAAAATATTTTTAATGTTAGTATGATCTATCTAAATGTGAGGCTTATATCTAGGTTCCAAAGTGTTGTACAGATTATCAGATCTAGTGGATCTTTATGGTTAACATCTGTGTATTAATTACCAACTAGCCAAATGTGTCCTCACCTCCTCTTTTGAGGAACCTACATTTCCCTTTTGATTATAGAGTAAGGACAAAACTATTTTAAAACTCTTAACCCCATATTCATAAACAAAAGACTAGAAAGGTAGATATCAAAATATTAACATAAACTGTCCTGGGACAATAAGATTATATATATTTTAAAATTTTCTTTATATATATATGTGTGTCTTCGATATTTTGTTACTTTTAATAATTTTTAAAAGGTAAAATACATATTAAGGATGCTACCTAAAATTTGTTTTTACTTTATAATTGAGTAATAATCTAAAAGGAATATATTTAAGATTGTATTTTGGAAAGGTGCTTGAAAAACTGATACTGTGTCATTAAGAGGCAGAGTATTAAGGGAAGTTGGAGAAGGAAAGAAAATAACATGCTTTTTAATTCTCACATTCACTCTACCAGACAAATTTCATAGTTGATTAAATGGATATGCACTGAGAATATGTCTGAACTTCTCTGTTAACATTTTACTTTATGGATTATTTCGTAGATATACATTCTAAAAGAAGTAGTGACATTGCAAAAATGCACACCAATGGACTAGGAAAGATAATTCCTGAAGGATATATATCTTTATAGGGAGCTAACCCGGCCTTTGTTTGGATTGCGTGGGGTAAATTCCAAATAGAGTTCATAAATCTGAACAGAAGAGAGCTAGCTGCAAATCCAAGTGGAACAAAGGTCATCTAACTGCCTTCTAAAATACTAGTTTATCTTTGGTCTTCAAGTAGTCGCATGTGATGTGTTACAAATTCATTAAAAAAATTCTCAAGTTGAAAAATAAGCAAACTTTGAGATCTTATTAACTACATAATTCAGGAAACAATGCTGTATTTAATGTTGAAAGCAAATTATGATTTTCCAAAATCAGACTTTCTAGTTCAGTTTGAACTTGTAGTCATAAAAAACCTACTTTTGAAAAAAACCCATTATACTTATTATAGGGCTTTTTAAAGAGATGTGTTGTAATGTATAATATGTGTCATGTAATATGACAGAATTTGTTTTATCTTGATATAGCTTGCATTGAAAGGCTCTAGCTACAGTGGACTGCTTGAACGACATCAGATTCACACCAAAAATGTAGAACATATTCTAGATAGTTTACGGTAAGTTAATGGGATTGGATCTTTGGGCATTTGTATACAGGACTTCCAGGTTTTATTTTTATTAGCAGATGATCTTGAGATTTTTAGCGAAGATTGCCATTATAAGATCATTTTCAGAAAATTACATCATGGTTAGTGGAGTTGAAATTAGTGTTTTTAAGGAAATTTTTATTGTACTCTGAAAATTTCACAGATTTTCAGTTAATATTTGGTCTGAGAAGTGCCTTTTCTACAGAGATAATTCTGTATCCATTAGGCTTCAACTTTATTTGTAATGTTTTATTAAACCGAATACTGGATTATATGGATGTTCATTAAAATATTCTTTGAATGTCTAAAAATTATAGGAACTGTAGTTAATTAATGCAGTCAGTGAGTAAGTTTATATGTACATACGAGAATCAGTGTGAGAACATGCAAAATAGAGAGTATTTTGGTCACTGTTTCAGTGTCTGACACTGAATGAATATTTGTTGGTTTAAAATAATGACTTTTTATAATTAAAAGGTTTCTTGAGACATTATACTTCTTGACCATTTGTATTAGTGAATTTTAGCATCAGAGGAATAGAGAAGATGAAATGAAATTCTAATTTATTGATACTGCTGTTTGTCAGGGGCAAAAACAAGATGTTTTTGAAGCATATAGAGATTTGGGATAGCCATTAACTTTTGGTTTATTCATATGCTTCTTGACCATAGTAAATTGGCTATTATAATTAAATAAATGAAAATGAAGTTAACCTTGCAAAACTAAACATAAATTTGTTTATAAAACAAGTTTGGTTTTTTTACATTATTATAATAACCTGTCGCTCAAAACATCCTTCATGTTATTAGTGGACATTTTATATAACCTATACTTTTTTATCTTAGGAATGAGGGAATCGAGGTTCGTCTAGTAAAGAGGAGAGAATATGATGAAGAGATTGTTCGATGGGCAGATGCTGTCATAGCTGCAGGAGGTAAGAGTTTTACGGAGGTAAAGATGTAATACGGAAATGCTCTTTACTATGCATTTCCAGATACCCTGTGGTCTAGCTGTAACGAAGCCTTCAGAATCCTATCACAAGATGCATTTTGGGGTTTTTAGGATAAGATTTAAAATATCTGCTATATACTATATATAACATTTCACTTTTGTAGTGAATGATGTTATTGTGAGGTTCTGTGTCTATTTCTCTGTGTATATTTAAAGTGTGCATTTGACTTCAAATAGGATTCAAAGGATGAGTTGTAACTGTATTTTGGTTTAGTTATGCCAGCTGTAAAAGTTGAAATTGTTTAAGAGTTCAGTGAGATAAATTCCATCCCACTCTGACTCCAATATACTTAGAGCTATCTTTCCTGAACTTTATTATTAAGTGGGCATTGTTGCCAGAGCTTTAAATTGATAGCACTTGTTAGAAAAATCTGCACTGGACACTTTGTTGGATATATTCTCATTAAAATAATGTATGAATTTGGGCTGATGTAATGGCAGAAAGAAAGAGATTTTGGTTAGTAGAATGGTAAGGATTGGAGTAGTGGTTTCCAGCTGGGGGGCTACTCTGGGCCATCCAGAAGGTAGAGACCATGGATACGGCTAAACATCCTGTAATGCACAGGACAGCCCCTCCCCCTCCAGCAAAGAATTATCTGGCCTAAAATGTCAGTCTTGCCACTGTTGAGAAATTCTGGATTAGGGAAAGTGGGTAGATAGTGGAATGGACTGTGGTGGTCAGCAGGATGGAGTAGGAGTGTGATTGTTAACACAAAAGGACTTGTGTTCAAAATGATGTTAAAAATCAGATTTGTTACAAAACTGGTTATGTTTTATGTCCTTTAGGTGATGGCACGATGCTTCTGGCAGCAAGTAAAGTCTTAGATAGACTTAAACCAGTTATTGGAGTAAACACTGATCCAGAACGGTATGGAAAAACGTGGTCTTTTAGTTTGGTGTGTATGTTATACATACAGTTCTTTGCTTTGCATAGTATTTCTGATAAATCTTAACTCTGAGGAGCTCTTTATTTTCTCCACTGTAGTCACATCGCTGTGCTCTGTTGCTACAGGGAGTTTACTGTGGTGTGTGAGATGATTAAGTGGAAGTGTCACTGCTCCTGGTTATGAATTTTAGAACCGTGTACCAGAAACATTTTAGAGATGAAATTCAGGCATGTACAGTTAATTTCTACTGTTAGTAGAATTTTCTTCTATGTGGTGGTTCTCAAGGACCTACCTCTTGTGTATAGCTCAGGCATGAGAAATATAAATACACTTAGCTACCTTGGTGGTAGAAAATAATGACATGGGATGAGGAGTCTTCACTTTGGACTTCCCAGGTAGTCTGGGAGTAGTACCTTTTGGCAGAATAGAGCTGAGCCCTTGACCTACTTGGGTATTGGTGACCTTTGGTATTGCTGAAAAGGGATGAGTTAATGTCCCATATTCTGCCCTTCCTTATGTCTCTCATCTACATTCCTGCTTATGCCTCTGCTGATTTTCTGCATGATTTCATTGCTTTAATGAAGAGACCAAATACTGTCACCACTTCTTTTTTTTCTTTCCTCGGCTTCACTGACATATAGCATCGTTCTATTTCAGCCA